>JAQHUG010000033.1:8778937-8796657 GCA_028555095.1 Dicrostonyx torquatus | reverse complement strand
AAAAGGCAGACACAGATGGGTAGCTAGGGGAAGGGAAGCCAGTGAGTAGCAGGGAGTAGGGAGTTTAGGGTAGCGGAGGAGGTTAGAAGAGTTAAGATGCTAACATTCCTTTGAAATGTGTGATGGGCACTTGCATACTGAGGGAGCCTGCAGGCCAGCACCAGCCTTGGTACGCTAATTGGCACACAGATAGCAATTTGTCCCTCTGCCAATGATAAGAGACATAACTTCTGACAGAGGGGAAAGAGTTTCTGAGAACGCTGGCTTTTATCTAACGTCCAGAAATCCTCCTCTAGTTCAGGCAGAGCCCATTTCTGGATATCTGGACTACCTTTGGAATTTTGGAAACTGGAGTTTCCTTGGGACCTGACATTAGCTAGGTGTCTGTGGGGTGCTCTTTCTTTGAAGAGATAATGATTCAAAACTATGCCAGTTCATTACCACATGTAGAGAAAGCATGCAGCCATGCCCTCGTCTCCTCACGCCGGGTCCTTGTGTCTGGATACCTTCTTTCAGAGTGTGAAAACACGATACTGGTCAAGGAGATCAACAGCTTCGAAGGGAAAATTTCAAGTCCGTATTACCCAAGCTACTATCCTCCAAAGTGCACGTGTACCTGGAAATTTCAGGTAGCCTAGATTTTCTTAGTATTTTGGGGGAAAAGTGTTCTATTTTAGCAAAATACATCTTAATCCCTTTGTTTCTGAAATTTTAAGAACAATACCATTTAATTTTAGGAGATATAAACCTTATTGAAATATATTATCTAGAAAATGAAATTTTCCATTCTCTACATCCTCTGCTGTCAGGATAGCTACTGCTTTCGCTGATTTGATCTTATTTCTCCAATTTATTTTGTTTTTATTTATCTTTTAAAATCTAAAGATATTGTTGCAGAATCAACAAATTATTTTATTACAAATAGTGCTGTTTCATAGTGGAGATAAATACAATAATAAATTAGGTTATTTATATTCAGTATATGAGTAAATCAAAATGTAAATTTATATAAAATTCATAATCTTCCTCTTCTGTTTGTCAAGCCATTGCTTGCTAAATCTTGACCTTAAAGCTGCTTTTCTTTTCCTACTATAATAGCATACGGAAGTGGAAGATGTCACTATTGCTCACTTAGTACATATGCATAAAATCATTAGTGTGTGGCATCATAATTGGACTGGATGTAAATGACAAATATATATAGTTTGAATTCATCAATATGTCACTGAATGATAGCTGTGGGCCTGGAACCACGTACTAAAATAGACAGAAAATCTGAAATAGAAAATAAGTGAGAGTTCGTCTTTCATGGAGTGTGCCTTCCAGTAGGGGGAGACAGGTGATACACTACAAGCTACATATACAATGACTCCTCCCTGTTTGTGGGTTTCACATCTGTGGTTTCAGGTAAATGACTCCATCAAGTGTGCACCTATATTGAACATATATAGAACATATTATTTCTCAAACAATAGGATAGAACTGCATTTTACAAAGTTATTGCATGATATTAGCAAGTATGAATAAAATGGATATTTAGAGTATATGAGAGGATGTGTGTGAGTTTTGCAGATAATATGCATTTTATGTAAGGGACTTGAGTATCCTTAGATTTGAAGATGAGGAGGGCCTACAAATCAATGTTCCCAAGATACTGAGGGACAACTATGTGTAGGGTGTCACATGGTGACACAGTGCTATGGGGAAAATGAAGAAGTTGAGGAGGTGTGAGAGTTTGGAAGGGAAACTGGAAGTATGAAGGAAAGCAAGTTGAGGGATTGTTAATAGGAGGTCAGAAAAGCTCCATTACCAAGGGGAACATTTGCAGAGATGCTGAGAGGAAAAAGAGGGACCTCCCTATCAGTGCCTAGGATAAGAGTGTTGCAGTCACGGGAACAGTTGAGGCAAGGACCCTGAGGCAGGAGGGAATACGACATGTGTGATCATTTATACATAGTCAGGCAAATTTAATATTTCAAATGATTTTACTATTTTGACCAAATCTGATGTTTGCTTCAATGCCCTGGTGACAAGTATCCTTAAGTTATTTGTTATCAATAGTATATAATGGTCCTCTATAAACAAGAAGCTTGATCCTTGCTTGCCCTTTGCCAGATTTTCAGGATTTAGTGTCTCAGATGGTCAGAGGATTGGGTAGCTAAGAGGGTAAGAGAGAATAGATAGAGAAGTAAGGAAAGAGGAGGGGAAAATACCATTGTTTCCTTCTCCAGTCCCTCCAAAGCACAGATGTATCTTCTTGAATTCATTCAATAACCAGAGTAAGGAATGCACCTTTCCTTAAAATTCTGCCAAATGTTTGAAATTCTTGTGATATAAAACAAATTTTGATTCTATATTAATCCAGAGACTTAAAATGAAAACCCATAAACACTGCTGTGATTTTTAGTCAGCATGGAAATAAGAATACTGGCTTACTTTCTATTTTGCTAGAGGTTTAGGGTTGGGGGCTGAACCAGGGAGTGAGGAATAAAGGAGGGGACATAGAAGGGACATGAGATAGGGCCCAGCAGCCTGCAGTGGAGTTACTGTGAGCCATGGAAGTCCCCTCTCTAGATCACAAAGGAAAATGGTGTGGTGACTTGGAAGGAAGTCACTTGTTCTCTGCCTCTATGAAGGAAATATGCAGGCATCTTTGCCACAACAATTTCTAATACTTAGTTGAGGTAATTTCCTATTCTACTCGAGTCCCTCATATGAGCTTACAATAAGCGTGATATATTGGGCAGAAAGTGGCAAGCAAAAGATTAGGTTAACTCTCTGGTCTGCGTTTCCTAACCTCCAGAAAGTTCGTCATCTTCTGTTAGCTAAGGTTTTTATTCTTCTATAAAATGGGAATCATATTACTGGCTTAACAGGTTAATTATCATGTTAAAATGAGCCGTAAAATGTCTGATTTAGTCTCTCTCAAAAGAGGGTAATAGTGAATGGCTGCCTATATTTCCATTAGAAAGAAGCAACTGTATACATGTATGTACTTACAACACACACACAATGCATAACCAAAATAAGATAGCTGTCAGAACAGTATGCCAATGGATCAAATCAATCTAAAGAAGAACATAATAGGATTGAATTGTAAAACATTTCCTACAATTTTTAAAAGCAATTTTATCATTTGTCAATCTCATACACGAGCCCTTCATCTTCATCACTTCCGTTCTCCCCTCTCCAGTTCCTCCTCTGTGTTCCCCTGCCCCCAGCCAGATTCATGATCTTTTCTTATGCTATGATTACGTTATGTCTATCTAGTTACTGAGTTCATTTAGTGTTCCACATGTATACATACGAGGCTAATCCAGAACGAACAGTTTTAAACTGGACAGTCTTTGAGGAGCTCCTCCATGGGAGAAACTGTTCTTCTCTCGCAGGAGTTACTCATCACTTGTATCTCTTCACGTATGGGCAGGACCATGTGGAGTTTTCATTGTCTACAACAGCCTGGCAGCGGTATTGTCATTATGCTGGTCTTGTTCAGGCAACCATATGTTGATATTTTGTGGGCGCATAGTGTAATTTTAGGGGACACTGTCTTGCAACAAATACACTGGGGCTCTGACTCTTATCATCTTTCCACCACCTTTCAGCAGTTTTCCCTGAGCCTTCGGTATAAGGGTTGAGTTGCAGACCTAGGAGCTGTAGTTGGGTGTGCCACAGTCTGCCTTTTGATCCCTTGTGTCTATGTAATAGTATCCATCTTTACAAAATGAAGCTGATTTGAGGAGGAGCTAGAGCTACACATATCTGTAGGATAAGCATTTAGAACACAGCTAGAAATTATATTGATGTAGGAAAAAGATGGCAGTAGACTTTCCTTCAGGAACAATGACCTCAGCCATCATGAGTGGTTGTCTAGGTTTACAGTATTAGGCATAATTTTCCTGCTATCCACCAGGCCTTCAGTCAAATTAGATAGCTGTTGGTTACCTCAAAGATAAAAGCACCACTATTGCACCAAGGGGGATAAATTGTTCAGCTAGTCATTTTTGTGGCTTATAGACTTTATACCTGGATAGATCTACTGATTACTTTTCTCCTTTGGCAACATTCTTAGAACTTTCCAATACTATGAGCTACAGTTCTCAGGGAGGAGCCTTCCAAGTCAGTTCCAGGCCAATTCCTCCAACCCCTGTGTCTGATGAATGAGTCTTCATCAATAATAGGTCTTACCTTCAAGTTCTGGAAGGGAATCAAGGGCAACAGAAATAGCCATCTTGTTTTGGGAGACTGGTATTCCTTTGAACAACAATGACAAAGGAAAACTTTCCATGCCTGGCACTGGAATTTTTGTTACAGAGTGCTTGACTCTTGGGAGATGCACTGTCACCCCATGTGCTGTTACCCCATTAAAATACATACATAAACACACAACACATATACATAATATATACACACATATACATATATGTGTATGTGCACATATCTGTATTTTTAAGGAAACATAAAATAATGTTTCCTTATGACATTACTGGATATCCTATCTTCCCCTCTTTCCTCCCCCTGCATTATCCGTTCTCAAATCCACTTCATAGCACCTGCTTCCTACAGTTCCACTCTCCAGGTTCCTTGTCCCTCTCCCACCATGGTACATCTCGCCAAGTGCTACATACCACAAAGAGCAGAACATCTTTAAAACAATAAGTCAAAAGAATGAGTATGGGACAAGCGAGGACATTTTAACTTGAAACAAGTTCTATGGAGGCATTCTCTGACTTGCTTTTTGCTTTTCACAGACTCCCCTAGCAACTCTTGGCATAGCCCTGAGATTCTACAACTACTCACTAACCAAGAAGAGTATGAAAGGCTGTGAGCATGGATGGTGGGAAATTAATGAACACATGTAAGTGATTTTCCTACGTGAGGGATCACATGGAAAGTTCCTTGTCCTCTGGGAGTCTTCGGTTTACTGGGAGAAGGAAGCCAAAAATAGAGCAGATCAGACACATGTACATGGCCAGTTGGCACCTGTGGTTACAGCAGAATTCAGGTCCTCAGCCTCATACCCTCTCTGTGTTGCTGGGCTGTTGCTGAGAGTATTCTGTGTCTTACAAAAGCTGTAACCACTGTTACATCCTGGAACTGTTGAATCCTGGAACCACTGGGAAGAATAACAAGGGCCTCTCATTCTGAGGTACAAGAATAAGAGACTACTCGCCAGCTTTGCACTGTAGAAGAGTCCTAGCTGACACAGCCAACCTAACACTAGAAAATGGTTGACCAGAAAGAATCTCAAATAAATAGGTGCCTGGGATTCCTGAACCCATCACATAGGTCCTATCATCCTATATCTTAACTTGTTCCTTAGATATTATTGTTGTTGGTTCATTCCTAAAACTATAAAACTGCATTCAAAAATACATCTGTGATTTCTTTTGGCAGAATAGCTTCTCAATTCACACTCTAAGAAGTATCTTGTGAGTTAAAGTCTTTTCCAGTCAATTCTTTTCTCTTTGTTGTTTTCTGAATGAAACTTTCCTTTTCCACATGCCTTCCCTTTCTCCTTCCTCATTTTTTTTTATTTTTTTCTTTTGAGTATATGTGTATGTGAGCGTATGTGCATGCATGCGGTACATGCATATGAGAGAGAGTGTATGTGTGTGTGTGTACCCATGCTGACATCCTGGAGGTTGATATAAGGTAGCATCCTCTATCACTCTCAGCTGTATCTTTTGGAGACCACATCTCACTGAACTGGAGGGTTTTCTTTTTCTTTTCTGTTACCTTGGCTAGCAGCAAGCCTTGGTGAGTTTCCTGTGTTCACATCCTCACTGCTGAATTACAGATATTCATCACAGCTGACTTTTTAGGTGGGCGTTGGTTTTCAAGCTCAGGTGTTCCTGCTTGCACAGAAAGCACTTACCACTGAGCCATCCGACCAGCCCTCTAAGAGGTTTTTCTGAACAAGACATCTTTTGATTAGAGAGACAATCTGTAAAGTAGCCATGCTCCTGTTTTCACTGGAAGATAGCTAACTGAACCCCATCATTGAAATGTGACCTTTATTCATTTCTGAAATACAGCTTGAAATAAGTATATGTTATTATTTTTTCCTGTTTTTGTTTTTTGAGACAGGGGCTTTTTACATAACTTTGACTGTTTTGAGACTCGCTATGTAGACCAGGCTGGCTACATATTCCAGAGAGATATGTCTGCCTCTCCAGTGTTGGGATTAAAGGCATGCACCACCATGCCCAGCTTCAAGCATCTCTTATATGGGGTCAAATTCAAAACTTGCCTGTCTTCTAGTAGTTTATTGACTAGGAAAAATATTACTGCTTTTTGATTACAACTATTTTTAAACTTGTTTTTGTTAGCATTCACTGTAAGGATGCAAGCTGTATGCCAACTATGTGGTGCATGCCTTTAATTCCAACATGCCAGAGGCAAAGGCAGTTCCGGGATAGCCTGCTTTACATAACAAGTTCCAGGCTAGCTAGAGCTACATAGTGAGACTTCCTCATCTAAAAATATAAATAAAATAAAATAAATAAACCTAAAACAATGTATCCCTAAAGTTTTAAGAACACCGAACTTCATATATAAGGAAAGTAAAGACCTGGAGCACACGCTCTTACCCAGCTTCTGTGGATCTTTGAGTTTAGGAATGCACAAACTGCCTTGAAAAGGAGAGAAAGCCCCAGCAGCCAGCTTAAAGAAAGCTAAGAAATCGAAGAAAAAGCAATCAAACAGGTGAAGGAAACAGTTCAGGACATGAAAATTGAAAGAGAGTCAATAAAGAAAACACAAACCGTGGGAATTCTGGAAGTGGAAAATCTGGGTAAACCAACAGGAACCATAGATGTCAGCATAACCAACAGAATACAAGAGATGGAAGAGAGAATTTTAGGCATTGAAGATATGATAGAAAAAATAGATTCACTGGTCAAAGAAAATGTCAAATCCAACAAATTCTTAACACAAAACATTCATGAAATCTGGGATACCATGAAAAGACCAAATCTAAGAACAATAGGGTTAAAAGGAGGAGAATTCCAACTCAAAGGAACAGAAAATATATTCAACAAAATTATAGAGGAAAACTTTCCTAACCCAAAGAAGGACATGTCTATGAAGGTACAAGAAGTTTACAGAACACCAGCTGGACAGAACCAAAGTTCACAGCAACATTATTTGTAGTAGACAGAACCTGGAAACCACATAGATGCCCATCAACCAAAGAATGAATAAAGAAAATGTGGTACATTTACACAATGGAGTTTACTCAGTGGTAAATGACGTCTTGAAATTTGCAGGTAAATGGATGGAACTAGAAAAAAAAATCCTGAGTGAGGTAATCCAGACTCACAAAGACAAACATGGCATGCCCTCACTCATGGGTAGATATTAGATGTAAAGGAAAGGACACAACCCTTGAGAAGCTAGGTATCAAGGAGGACCCTAAGAATGACAGGCATGCATGCCCCTGGGAAGGGAAAATAAATAAGATCTCCTGAGTAAACTGGGAGGGGAGGAGGGAGGGGAAAGTGAAAGGGAAGGGGGAGGAGGACATAAAAGGGAAAGGCTTGGTTGAGCTGGGGGAAGGGCAGAAAGGGAGAACCTTGACAGAGGGAGCCATTATGGGGTTAGGGAGAAATCTGATGCTAGGGAATCCACAAAGAAGACCCTAGCTAAGACTCCTAGCAATAGTGGAGAGGGTTCCTAAACTGGCCTTCCCCTGTAATCAGATTGGTGACTACCCTACTCCCATCATAGAATCTACACCTAGTAACTGATGGAAGCAGATGCAGAGATCTACAGCTAAGCCCTGGGCCTAGTTCCTGGAGGCCAGTAGAAGAGAGGGAGGAGAGATTATATGAGTGAAGCGGTCAAGATCATGGTGGGGAAACCCACAGAGACAGTTGACCCAAGCTAAAGAGAGCTCACTGACTTTGGACTGATAGCTGGGGAGCCTGCATAGGACCAAGTTAGACCCACTGAATGTAGGGGACAGTTGTGAGGTTTGGGCAGTCTGTGGGGCCACTAGCAGTGAGACCACGATTTATCCCTAGTGCGTGAATTGGTTTTTTGGAGCCCATTCCCTATGGAGTGATAACTTGCTCAGACTAGGGGGAGGGCCTTGATCTTGGTTCAACTTGATATGCCAGACTTTGTTGACTCCCCGTTGGAGGCCTTATCTTTCTGAAGACTGGATGGGGAGATAAGGGGGAAGTGAAGGAGGGGAGGGAGGGTGGGGGAACTATGGTTGGTATGTAAAATGAAAAAAAAAACTTTTAAATAAGAAATAAAAAAACCTAAACCTAAAACTAAACAAAAACAAAAAAGAAAGAAAGAAAAGGGGAGAAGACTTTCCCCCTGAAAATGAACAAGTATGATATGATCCAGGACATTTTCTACATTCAAGTAGAAGATTCTCTTTCCAACCAATACCAGGAAAACTTCCTGCCCCTAATACTTTCCCTGAAGCAGAACTGCTTCTTTCTGGTCCTCTAGGTCAGCTGAAGAACTATCAGACTCATCTGATTCTGCTTGTCCCCTCGCTAGGCTCATCCCCAGCTCTTTCCAGACTAGTTCTTTCCATCTAGAGAAGGAAGGCTCTGCTTTGTTTCACTAAAACCAAACTGAGAAGTGGGACGAAGGAATGTGGGCTGCAATGCGGAAGCAGGAAAACAAAAAACAAAACAATAACAAAAACCAGTGTTGATGGAAAGAAATCCAAGGTTCTCTCGGGAGCATCAGACAACATCAAAAGGGTCTTTGTATCCAGGGGAGCCGAATGCAGTATTGGAATCCTAGAGCAGTGAAGAACAGCCTCTGTGCAACCCTAGCAAAGCAGGCCTTTCTAGAAACTGCTGGAATCTAGCATCAGGCCAACTAACTGGTGTACAGATTCTGAGTCAGCAGAAACATCTTTGCTGTCTGAACTTTAACAAATTCCTTCACTTCTTCATGATAACCATTCATTGTCATGTGTCCATACACAGAATATAAACTAACTCTTTTTGGGTTTCTTTCATCTCCCGTTTTTACACTTTTAATCTATAGCTCACCACCATGCCCTGCAGTGCACTAATCTTCAAACTCCAGCCGAAGCATAGGTGCAAAGGCTCCCTTCTCCTTGAGCCCCTCCTTAGCGTGTATGCTAGTTAATTTCCTTGTTGCTATGACAAAATATGAGGCAAAGAGAAGGAAGGATTTAGTTTGGCTCGAAGTTTCAGGGGATTTTAGTTTGTTGTGACAGAGCACTCACCATGGTAGGAGTGGCTCAGTCTGGTGGCCAGAAACATGGGACAGCTAGGCACATTGCAGAGACCAACCAGGAAGCAGAAGGTGAGGCAGGGGCGGGGGTGGGGTGGAGTGGGGTGCGGCCAGGATAATGTACCCTTTAGGACTCCACCCCTAACTATCTACTTCCAGTTGGGACCTGTCCCCTACGTGTTTACAGCCTTCTATAACAGTGTTACCATCTTACGATCAAATACTCAACTGCATGATCCTGTAGGAGACCCTTCACATTCAAACCATACCAATACACCAATATACTTTGCAAGAAAAGCCTACATGCTAAGAGAAGGCACAAAACACAAACAGCCACTCTGAGACACAGATAAGACAATGGCCATGTTTTCAGAGTACATGGCCAGCTACGGTATGCGCCTAACAGCTTGACTTGGCCTTAGGTGCCTCTCAGACCCCTCAACAGCCATTTCTTTCTGTGTCCTAATAGCGGGTTAAATCCTCTCAACTTCCTGAGTTTCGGCCAACTGCTAAAGATTTCTGAATAATATACGTATGCCTTTTTTTTTTTCTTCAAGCCTTCAAATTCGTAGATAGTGCTCCTGACAACAATGGAACATAAGCAGTTCCCAAATGCCTTGGAAGCCTAGAGTGCTTGGCATTCACAGGTACCAAGCGATCGTGCCCTCTATTCTTGTATCAGGTGTTTCCCATAGAGTCTTGATAGGTTTCACACTGGAAAAGCCTTGCCTACACCAGGCAGTAAACTAACTTATCTTGCTCTAAAGTAATATTCTATGCTCCGTTAGCTACAATGCTCACATAGTGAGAATTATTAACCAGGTTGACATTTACTCAAGAGGACCCTGGGAACCCTGCTCATGTGAAATGATGGGAAGTGGAGAAAAAGTCAAGGTAAAGAATACTGTGGTAATTGTTCCTTCTTTGAAATGTTGCCAAGGACAAGCCCCGCAGTGCAAATCAGATTTTAGTTAAGATTGAATTAATGTTGTTGTCCTTTGTCTCAACTGTGGGTGGGAGTATGCGCATATTTTCAGTCTCAGCTCACAGATTCTGTCCACTCTACAGCGGAGTTTATGGATAAAAGCAGGCCATTCTTGTTACATATTTTTGACAGTAATAATATGAAAACTCGGAGAATTTGAGCCATAGTTTTGCTAATCCGCAGGGTTAATAAAGAAAGCAACAGGTCAGCAGTGCTGTGTTCTGTTTAGTGAAGGAAAACACGCTTACCACACTCCAGTCCCACAACACCAAGTGGCTGTCATTCTTAGCTCCGCCGGAAGCCTCGCTGCTCATGGAGCCTGAATGACCAAATCATCAGTGATGTCCACTGGCAATGGAACAGAGTCTCTGGGGTCTCACACCACATGGACTCTCTGACTCTTGTCTTCTCAGGTACTGTGGCTCCTACATGGATCACGAGACCATTTTCCGAGTGCCCAGCCCCTTGGTCCACATCCAGCTCCAATGCAGTTCCAGACTTTCAGACAAGCCTCTCTTGGTAGAATATGGCAGCTACAACATCAGTCAGCGTAAGTTTGGAATCAGTTTAGAAAATCTGCTGAAACCTTAATGATAAGGCAAGGCTAGTCTTTCTTTACTTCAGGCCTTGAGAATTTAAGGAATTAATACTGCCTCGTTTTTGCTATTTGCTATTATTTATCTTCTAAAATAGGCAAATAATGTACACTACAAAATAATAAAAATATATTAAAGTATGTATTAGTGATATATTTTAAATTATAGAAAAATAGCCTTTTGATATTACTTAGAGTTGAAATACAATTTTTCATTTGACTTCTAAAATATAGGAAAAGCCTGCATTTTGTTCTTTATTTTTTTTATTTTCTTCCCTCATCTCCTTCCTTCCTTCCTTCCTTCCTTCCTTCCTTCCTTCCTTTCTTTCTTTCTCTCTCATTTTTTTCCTTTTGAGACAAATTCCAACTTTGTAATTCTGGTTAGCATATGTAGAGCAGGCTGGTGTTGAACTTGTGGCAATCCTCCTGCCTCAGCCTCCACAGTACTCAACGTGATGTTTTCTGTGCTAGCCACAAATCCGTGTGATCATAGTGCTTATACAAACATATAGGAGCTCTGTGAGGGCCGTTCGGCATTCTCCTTGGCTGACAGTGACTGTGGAGGGCTGGTTAGTTGAGATGACTCAAAGGTCACCTTTCAGAAAGTTGAAATTTGTATAAGAAACCACAGAACATAGCCAGGAAGTGGCCCTGGGAAAGGCAACATTTGAGGGAAGTGGTTGAAACTGCGGAGTGTAGATAATGACTTGGAGATATTTTAGACTCTTTTGAAAGGAGACAAATAAAAGTGACACAGTGGAGATGCCACGAGGGTATGATGAGAGAAGAAGCTTCTTTCTAACTTGCTCCACTCTGCCAACTCCAAACACACCTGCTTCTGGAGTCAGTGCTGCATTCAGATATCAGAGTGGTTGAATTTCCAGTGGGCACACAGGGAAGCAAAGCATATCCATCACTAATGGCTTTACATACCTCATGATGGCCTAGCAGGCCATCTACTCTTCCCACTGCCACTGAGACAGTAGCTGGTCTGACATGTGTTCTCTGTTCTTTCATATGACAGGAGAAAGTACTTCTTATTGGTGTAATGCTTACCCATGAGCTCTGGCTCAATGGTTTTATCTTTGATGAGTAGCTTAGTTAAACTGGAAGGAACGATGAGCAGTGAGGGAGGTAGCAGGAGCTCTGGACTTTGGGAACAGACATTGGTCTTACTATATTCAACTTTTGTAGCTTCAATTCGCTTTTATTCTTTGCTTATGAAAATCATGCATTAAGAATTACACATAGTCTTGGTTAGTTGGGTGGAGAAATTGTATCATTGCTTCAATTTGTCTACCAAATCTCTAACCAGCTAATACTTCGTAATTCTTTGCTAAGGTAGTCTGATAACTTTTATGAACCAAGTCAAGAATTTCTGTTTCTTTTCTCCTTATTTCTTCTTCTTCTGTTTTAATTGCCTGTAGCTTGTCCTGCTGGGTCTTTTAGATGCTCGTCCGGTTTGTGCATCCCCCAGGCCCAGAGATGTGATGGGGTAAATGACTGCTTCGATGAAAGTGACGAGCTTTTCTGTGGTAGGTGTAATATTTCTTCTTTATGAAGAAGTCACTCCTTGGAATCTTTGCTGCTGCTGGCTGACACCAGTGTCTGTAGTTGCTCTGCAATCACTAGATATCCCAAAACTCAATGGCGTAATTATCCCCATCATTTATTCTTGATCTCGCATTCATGAGTTGCGTAGGCTCAGCTTAACTGAGTGGCTCAGGTTCAAGCACTGGGCTGTTCTGTGCTGAGTCCTTCCAGGTGGGGATTATGGCTGGTCTTTATGGCCTTTTCTTTCATTGAGCCAAGGAACTGGTAGTAACAAAAGCAAGGAAAAGTAACCAGAAACATGTGACTCCCCATACTTGAAAAGTGTATCTCATATTCCATAGCTCAGAAGTCATGTAGCTGTGCCCATAGTAAAGAGGGAGGGAATTCACTTTGCTTACCTCAGGGTTGTGGCGTTACTCTGACTGTGGGGACTAATGTCTTGTGGATAATGACCTAAGCCACCACAATCCTATGTGAAAGCTCAGATCCTTCTTGAAGAGTTCCGAATCTGCAAAAAGTAAATTCAGTGTGGTTGCTCTTGGAACACAGACATGGTGAACAAGTTGGATTTATTTATATTTTCTGTTATAGTTACTTTTTTATTGAAAAAGTTTTTCATGCAATATATTGATAAAAGTTTTCCCTCTCCCAGTTTTTCTCAGACTCTGCCCACCTCTCCACCAATTCCACCCTCTTTCTCTCTCTTTAGAAAACAAGCAAATAAAGTAAACAGAACAGCAACAAAAAACCAAGAGAAAAGAAACACACACACAGAGGCACAAAAACAAAACCCATAAAAGTACAAAATTGGAAGCCATAATATGCAATCAAAATATCAGTAAGGTATAAAAAGAAAAATACCAAACAAAGCAATAGGAGAGAAAAAGTCTACATAAATTCCACTGAGTTTGTTCGGTTTGTCCATCTACTGCTAGGCATGTGGCCAGCCCTCAAGTGTAGTTAATAAACCCAGTGAGAATCCACTGGAGAAAAATAATTTTCCTTTGCAAGCAGATGCCAATTGGAGGTAGCTTCTTTCTTAGCTCCTGTCTACTTCGTCTTCTTAGTGATGAGATCCAGTCTGGCTTGAAGCCATGGAGGTCCTGTGCCTACCGCCACAGTCTTGTGCGTTCATATGTGCACCAGCCTGCCGTGTCTGAAGACACTGCTCTCTTATGGTCTTCCTGCCTCCTCCTCCACACATACACTGATATCATGCTGGTAACGACAAAGAGATGGATACAAGATAGTCGTAGTCTAGATAGAGGATTTATAGCTTGATTTTTCATTGTCATTTGCAACCTGTCCCTGAATTTATTTCTAGTTTCAGGGAATGATATTTAGAAGATAACTTGCAGGACAATATAAAGTTATTGGCAACTTTTTTGTCCATATTTAAATATTCTTGTAATAATGACAGTATGTAGTTCTTCCATATCTTTGGACAGACATTATACTTATTATACTACAACTATATAAAATTACATTTATAATATATGTCACTGCATCAATTTTGAAGCTATCCTCCAGTTATTAGCTGAGCCCTGTTGGAGACAACCAACTATTTCAAGGTAGAAGTGTGCTTTTCTCACCCTTTGGAGGGGCTAAGACGAGAAATACTCTGGTGACCCAGGCAGAGACAGTAAAAGTGCCAGTTTTACAATCCAGAAATCACTGTGAAAACGTCCCTTCCATAGGTGCTTGATGTTGGGCCAAAATTTATCTCAGGGCCTGTACCTCAAGGCCTATAGGACAGAAAAAAGCCTGGCTTGAGTTCAGGGCCTATACTTTAAGGCCTGTAGGACAGAGAAAAGCCTGGCTAGAGTTTGAGTGAGGAAGAGACAGCAAAAACTAGGTAGATGCCCCTCCAGACAGGAGGAGGGTTTGGCTGCCTCTCATTGGCTGGAGGTACCTCCACATCACAGGATGTCACTTGACATATACAAGCTGATGCTCACAGTAATAAACTGAGTTCCTGCTTTGACTCGACTCCCTATCGCGTCTGATTGTCCTGCACTGTGGGGCTGCAGAATGGGGCGGTTAGTGCACTCACCTTTCTGTGGGGGATAAGGAGGCTCAGGAGGCCTAACCCTGTGCCTGCCATGGCTGTGAAGGTTATTCAAGACACACGTCAAAGAGGAAGTGGTGGTGTTTAGAGTATACCTCTATCAGAATAAAACAATTTTAAGGTGGTTTCACATTAATTCATCCATCAAGCTTTTTGTGAACACCTATTATTTTTGGTCAGGGAACCAAGATAAAGAAATGAATGAGACAAAAGCTCCCATTTCAGTTCCCCTGCACCTTCTTCAGGAGGGTAGGCAAGTTCAACTCAGATCGTAGCTGATGAAGAGGATTATTTTTCTTTGAAAAGGGTTACTTATGCCAGTCATGGTGGAGTACATCTTTAATCCTGTGTCTCAGGAGGTAGAGGCAAGAGTTCAGGGGTCAGCCTGCATAGTGAGTTCCAGGTTAGCTAGGGTTATGCAGTGAAATCTTATCTCAAAAGGAAAACAAAATATGATTATGATGCAATGAGTTGAAGTGACATAAACCACCCGATTTAAACACACTTACACAATAGCAAAAACAAGATCTGGAAAAGGAGTTACACTAAACATCTGCTTTCTTTCAGGAATATGTCATTTCAAGAAAAACACACTCTGTCACTCCCCTGTATTTGCCACGTTAAGGTTCACAGCTTTAGAGGGACACCACTGGTCGTCAGGGAGACCAGCTGATGCCCTGCATTCATGACTTTTCTGTCTCTCACCACAGTGACTGCCAAACCTGCCTGCAATGCCAGCATCTTCCGGCAGCGCGGCCCTCTGGTCTGTGATGGCTTCTGGGACTGTGAGGATGGCCAGGATGAGCAGAACTGCACTCGGAGTGAGGAAGACACACAGGGCTCTGTTCTTTCCGTAGCACCTCAGTGAGCCAAAAGCTCTGTTGTGCTCAGAGAGATCATCTTGCCCCAGTTTCCCCAGACTGTTCTCAGTTTTAGCCCTGATATCTCTTGTTCGGAGAATCCTACCCAGCCAAGAAAACAATGACATACTTGCTCACAGTAGGTGGGGTGGAATTGGATGTGATCCCGTGCAAATATTGGCATGTTTTCATGGTTTTACTGGCTTTTCGTGCTAGCTGTAGGTTAGACAATGAAGGCCTGTCATAGAGGAGCCTGCCAGACACTGTGAGGACTCCTGCTAAAACTGCGGTAGAAAGTGAGCCCCGTAGGTTGTGAACAAATGCATTGTAATTCACAGTATCTCTTCCCCAACAACCTAAAAGGACAGCATGTGATGTGGGTGTGATTTTTTTTTTTCTTAGAGAGTAAAACTAAGCAATAGCTAAGAGGCCATGACCTAAGGCCATTGATGTGGTCAACTTTTTTTTATCTTGTGTTCCCCATGAGTATGGAAAGGCAGTTGGGATGATTCTCAGCTGTGTGCTGTTGGCCTGCCTTTCGAGGGATCTGCTTAGGTGAAGGAACATGTCCCTGTGGTGTTCCCCATTTATTCTGCCAGCCTTTTCCAGAGCAGAGAGCAGGGGTGCTGTGACTACAACTCTTTTCGCAGAGTTCCATGTCATTCCCTCATATCTGTTTCTGGCTAGAAGCAACAACAGCAACAACAACAAAACCCCAAATTGTTCCTTCTTTTCGCTCATTTCTAGGCATCCCGTGCACCAACAGGACCTTTAAATGTGGCAATGACATCTGCTTCAGGAAACAAAATGCGCAATGTGATGGGATCGTGGATTGTCCAGACGGAAGTGATGAAGAGGGCTGCAGTGCGTAGAAGGAGCTTCTTTTGGTTCATGTCTCCTCTCTTTCTCCATCCACTGGCCATGTTCATGGCCTGAGAGTACCATTCCTCAAGCAGAGGTTGCTCTGGATCTAGGGAATAGCAAAACTTATTGGTGACCTGAGTCCGACATTATTCTAAAGAAATAAAACCCTCTGGGTTTTGTTCCAGCTTCCTCCTTGATAACAGAGTTAACACACAGGATCCCAATCAAGGAGGAAATCACCTGTGTGTAAAGCAGTGGACTCCAATGGATGACTGTTAGCCATGACTCTCCATAAGGACAACACCAAAATTCTTTATGCCAAATGTCCTTTTTAGCCATGCGACCTTTCATTAACCATGAGGCAACAGGTTCACGATCCATCCTTATTGTTGCCATTTACACTGAAAAGCAACGGCTCTGACAACTAAATTTCAGTAGCTGTCTACTTCTTTACAAATTCTCTTCTAAATGCCTTCTCTCAAATTAGCACAACTTCAAAGACATTCTCAGATTTGGAAGTTACTGTTTCTTTCCCACACAATCACATAACTCCATGAGCTGCTGATTATGTCAGCTGTTACTACAGGGCCTTCCTCCCCCGTATGCATCAGCGTAGAGACTCCAAGTCAGGGCATGCTCTCAGAAGCAAAGGAGGGGTGCTGTGTTGGCCCTGATTCCAGATAGACCTATAGATTTCCTCTCTGCCAGACAAGCACGAGATTGCCAACTGATGGCTTGATGAGTAAGCTCCCAACACAGCCATAATGTGATCGAATTTCCGGTTCTCTCTGTGTGTTTCTGTTTCTGTCTGCCTTTCAGTCATATGACCCTTCCTCTCCCAAAGGCTGTAGCAGGGGCTCTTCCTCCCTCCACCGCATCGTTGGGGGTTCTGATTCCCAAGAGGGGGCCTGGCCATGGCAGGTCAGCCTCCACTTTGTTGGATCAGCCTACTGTGGTGCCTCAGTCATCTCCAGGGAGTGGCTTCTCTCAGCAGCCCATTGTTTCCATGGAAACAGGTAGGCTGTCCCAATCTTCACCCTCAAAACCATACACCTGACCTCCAGTTTGGGGAAAAAAGCTTTCTAGTGGAAATGAGCAATTTAGTTGGGTTCTTTTATTTCTTTGGGTGGGGGGAACCAGTTGTACACCATTTTTTCTTTTTTGATACCATTGACATAAAGAAAAAGAACACAAAGGAATCACCAAGGCTGGAGATACTTTTATTATTACTTTTATTAGAAAATGGAGACTGACTTCCAAACCATAGGGGCAAACCCAAGTCAGTGTGCAGAATGTAGAGAAGGGCAGTACTGGAGGATGGTTGGAGAGTAGGGATCTCTTTTGGATGAGGCAGGGGTACCAGAAGCCAGGACTGCCATCAGAAGGGCTCGGTTTGCCTTTGCTAGAAGTTTTTTTTGTTGTTGTTGTTTTGTTTTTTTTAATGGGACAGGTTCTCTTTTAACTAAGGCTAAAGGCAAAACTTTAAAAAAAAAAAAGAGGGGGCTGGAGAGATGGCTCAGTGGTTAAGAGCATTGACTGCTCTTCCAGAGGTCCTGAGTT
>JAQHUG010000033.1:8758328-8769957 GCA_028555095.1 Dicrostonyx torquatus | reverse complement strand
CCCCCCCCACCCCCTTCAAACACTATTTTCGCCTCCGTTGGTCATTGCTTCCTCTGGAAGAGAGATAGGCAAAGAACACAAGGAGGAAATAACTGCGGCCCAACTGAGGGTTGGCCCTGGCGAATTTACCGGCTCAGAAAAAGGGAAATAGTATCAAAGTTTTACCTCAGAAAAAGCTTTTCTGTCTTTTGATCTCGGAGGAAGGCCTTGGGGGCGTGCAGGTTGTTAAACTCTTCTGATTCAGCCATGGCAGTGGCTGAACTTTATCCACAGATCAAATACTTGTAAAACATCAGAGAGCTTGAATTCTGAGCGACCCGTCTTCTGAGTAACCCCTAAGGTTAGCTGAGTTTTATTGGGCTCACTCAACTCTCAGGACGCATCGTTTTAGCCTGGGTTTTCTTACCCCACTCCACCTTCATCCCTCTTGTGCCCAAGTGCTGATTTTAGTACAAAATTCAAAGCTTGAAAAACTTTACTCTTGGCTCACAGTGACTCCTGGAAACAGTGTGGCAATATCTTATTTCATAAGTACCTTGGAGAATAAGTTGGCACCTTAGGTTTGTATGAACTGGGACCGCAGATGAATGAAGTTTGGAAAATATGGCTGAAGGCTAGGGCAGGTAGCCATAGCCAGGAACTTTCTGTATAATTCTCCAGGGCAGGGTCTGGGCATGGGAAATAGAGCTAATTGCCTCAAGTCAGTCAGGCCCAGCATAACCCCAAAGATTTAGTCATTCTCCAGAAAAAATGAAAAGGCATGAGCTGGGACAAGGTTGTGAAACTATATAACATGTATGCTCCATGTGCTTCTGGGAGCCCTGGGCTGCCTGTGGACAACAGCTGAGAACACGCCACATCCATGCCGAGGATTAGAATTTTATGATTGCTTAGCACCTGTCTTGTGGAGACTGTGCTACTGACTTCCTTGTTAGTCAGATGTTACAGATGCGCTAGACTTCCTTGTAATACAGCTTTATAGGTCACTAAATAGTAAAGTTTCAGCGACCCATGGAATGGAGGGAAGGCGAAGGGCTCCATAAGAACCTGAAGGGCCTTCTAGAAATACTTGAATGGTGGCATTTTAGCAAGGAGAAGGTGGAGAAAACCTCACCCCCGCCATATGTTAATCATCCTCTGGTTCTGTAGAACAGGTGGACATGCATTTCAGCTTGAAAGGTCAATTGACGAGGTTCAGTAAGGACTGACTTGCATCAGTCCAGGTTTCAGATGCTTAAGATTTTTGTATCAAGGTCTTAAATTGTGTGATAATAGTTCTGACTTTGATGCCTCTTTAAGTCCATCTTCTTTCCATACTGTATGCCTTGTACCTGTCTTGTGTGAAATACCATTACACATAAACGTAGTTAATCATTACCAACTTAGAAGGAGCTGTCCTAGTTACCATAAACAATTTGAGACAACCTAAAATCACCCGACAGGAGAGTCTCCGTTGAGTAATTGTATCGGGTTGGTATATGTTTGCGAGGGATTGTCTTGATTGTCAATTGCTATTGCAGGGTCCGGGCCGCTGTGGGGGTACCATTCCTAGGGAGGTAGTCCTTAGGCAATAGGAAAACTGGTTAAGCACGAGCGAGTGTGGGAGCCAGCCAACAGCATTCCTCCAGGGATTCTGCTTCAAGTTCCTGCTTGAGCTCCTGCCCTGGCTTCCCTCAATGATGGCCTGTGGCCTGGAAGGATAAGCCAAACAAGCCCTTTCTTCTTCCCCTCCGTCGCTTTTGCTCAGAGTGTTTTATTCGAGTGACAGAAACGAAACTGGTGTGGGAGGCGGGGGAGGGATGCTAGTTTTCATGGTTTGACAGATGAGACAACTAAGTGAAGAAACTTAGGCTCCGAGATGCAGTCAAACTGCTCAGGTTCTCCTACTGGAGCCCCCTGAAGTTTGGACCCAGGGATCCAAGGTCTCAAGATTTATGCTGTTAATCAATTTTAGGAAAAGATTGCATTTATTGCCTGTGTGTGTGTGTGTGTGTGTGTGTGTGTGTATGTGTACATGTGCCATGCTGCACATTTGGAAACCAGAGGATGACTTTCTGGAGTCAATTTTTTCCTTCTACCATGCGTGTCCCAGGGATAAACTCAGGGTGTCAGGCTTGGCTGCAAGGACCTTTACCTGCTGAGCCATCTTGCTGGCCCCTGCCAATTGATCTTATCATGCATAGATAAATACATGTGACTTGATTTATAGCATTTCATTTATAGTTGCCTCAATTACAAATTATATTACTAATAAATATATACAGTTAGGTAATGTATTTATTTTTAAATGATGTATAAGGACCAGAGTGGCAGATCTGGCTGATGAGGGGGAATCGCAGGCGGATGGGTAAATGGATGATGGGCAGGGAATAACACTGAGATTGTAAGCACCCCATTACTGTAGGTGTCCATCTGCTTGGAAAAGGTGAGCTAGGAGAGTATGTGAAGAATTTTTCTTCCTTCCTTTATCTGGATTTGGAATGTAGAGGAAAAGGAATGTGAGCAGTTGAACGCCTCTTTGTCAACTGTTGCCACAGGTTAATACCCTTGGGCAAAAATTGCTATAGAAGTTGTAGGTGATAAGGTGATACTGGACTTCTTATACGGCTCACCACTAGGGCCCTGACTCAGCAGCCTAGAGATGTCTTAAGTGATGGCATCATCACTATATTAACAATAACCAAGTAAACTGAGGGTTCTGTGGCAACCAAGGCTTATTTGAGCTAACAAATTAGCCCAATTGCGGTGCATTGTTCAGTCGAGTGCATGAATCAACTGATTCTTTTGTGTTTGGATGAAAGGTGTGTTTAGATTCGAGCCACAGTGAAGAGGTAGAAGTGCAGACTCTCCCGTGTTCTGATAGGTTTACCCCTGGTCTTTACAATAACTGCTCTTAATTGAGCCAAGAAAAAGACAAGCTTTTTGGGCCAGAGATAAACAGTCCTGCCAACGTGTATGAATGTCACGTGCTTAGTAGCTTACCCAGGGAGGTGGTGAATCTCTTGTAGAGTACGCATAGAAACATCTTGGAAATTCCACTGCGGTCTAATGCAATCATCGATTGTAAGATGGAGTTTGCAAGCATATATAGAAGTCACCTTGTGGAAGAACCTGCCTGAGGCCTCTCAGGAGATCAGTGGTGCACACCAAATTAGATCCAACTAACCTTAACAGCACTCAAACCCTTAGTTGTTGGGCCTGAGCCATCACTCTAGGCTCGTGTTTAAGGATCGGTTTCCAAATTCAACAGTGTACAGCGACAAGGTTTTTGGAAAATAATTGGCTCCTGAGGGATTTGACTTTACTTACGGGCTTGTCTGTTGCTCAATTCATATTTTTTTTCTTTTTTAAAAATTTTATTTATGTGTATTAGTGTTTTGTCTCCATATATATCTGTATGAGGGTGTCAGGTACCCTCAAACTGGAATTGTGGACAAGTGTAAGCTACCATGTGGATTCTGGGAATTGAACCCGGGTCCTCTGCAAGAACAGCAAGTGTTCTTAATCCCTGAGCCATCTCTCCAACTCCAATACATAATTAAATGGCATAATTGGGAAATACTGGATACTTTAGGAGGAAGAGTACTGGGAGAGAGTATTCTTTGGGGTTTGTCCTGGAAAGTTGTATTTTGTGCCCAAGTCTTTGGACATTTTTTTCTCTTTGCTTCCTGATTTCTATGAGGTGAATGGCCTCACATTCCCCAGCTGTGGCATTCTGCCATAGAGTTAGCTGACCATGGACCCAAACTGTGAATACCAAATGTTAAACCAGAGGCCAAATAAATCTTTGAGGTAATTTTGTTAAAGCTAGCACACACCTGCTTTGCCTTAGGCGCTAGCTTTACACGCTAACCTCAATTTCCTGTCTCTTTCTGCACCTCATCCCATTCCTTAGGTGGTTCTGTTATGAATCAGCAAATGCTGTTTTCTGGGGTTTTAATACCTTCAAAATCCATTTCTTCCCTACACAATGACAGATATCACATCGTCACTTGTACACTGAAGTTTAAAACATTGCTCTTACAGAAGCAGAGAGCAGAAGGGAAAGGACCGGCGGGATGGGGTCAATACAGACAGAGTAGATGCTTCACACCGTTCTGTAGCACAGTAGAGGAATGACGGTTGACAATGAACTGTACCTTTTAAAGCAACTAGCCGAGAGGAGTTTACACGCTCCTAACACAAAAGAAATGATAAACACTGGAGCCGATGGATCTGCCTATATCTGACACATGGGTTTGGAAATATCTCAGTGAACTTCATAAATATATAAAGTTTTCAGGTGAGTTATTGATAAATAAATACAAGCCAGGCAGTGGTGGTGCATGCTTTCAAACCCAGCACCCCAGCACCTTGAGAGGCAGAGGCAGGCAGATCTTTGTGAGTTTAAAGCCAGTCAGGTTTACAAAAGGAGTTCCAGGAAAGTCAGGGCTGTTACACAGAGTAAAATTGTCAAAAAGAAAAAAAAGAAAGAAAGAAGGAAAAAATAAAAGAAGAAACAAATGAAAGAAAACAAATACAAAATTATAAAACTCCAAGAAGTCCTGCCTCCTCTCCTTCAGAACCCCCAGAGGGCTTTTGACTAACTTCCTCTTGAGGCTCTATTCTGCCCTGTTCTTAGTTTGATTCTGTGTAGTGTGACCCCTTGAGGTTAAGAGCCTGATGATGATGACCTTAACTCTGGGTTACTGGTCTCTAGTTGGACTTTGATACTATTTGTCGAAACCCAATGACTACTTCACAATCTCTCTTTACTTTCTAGACGGACAAGGAAAGTCCCTGGAGTCCCTGTAACAAGACAGTGGTTGGACAGTGTAAACTGTGGATGGTCATTGTCACCATTTTCCTGTGTTTCGCCATAGTGGTTGCTGTAAGCTTATACCTTATAGGAGGTAAGGATTCCACTGACTATGTTGACACATTTGAAGACCTTCTCAAAAGCTGTGGCTTACACTGAAATGGAAAATGTGCTCATTGTTACTTTACTATTTGTTACATCAATTGAAATAAGGGTTGGGCAACGGGGCATGATGTACACCTGTAATCCCAGTCCTTGAGAGGCCAAGGTGAGAAAGAAGGCCTCTCTAGTTGAAAACCAGCTTGGTCTATATCATGAGTTTGAGGCTAGCTAGGGGGTACCTTGCTCAAAAAACAAAAACAAAAGCTAAAATCAAATAAAACAAAACTGGCTTGAAATAATGTTGTGTGAGTGTGAGATATATACAAATCTTGTGTGTGTGTTTTGCTTGTTTTAAAATTGAAGAAGTATGAAGACCATTCTTTTTCTTTAAAATTTTCTCACTGATTCTTGAAGTCGTTCCTTAAATTTAAAAATTGATATTAATTTTTATTATTTTAAAATCTTGTGTCTAGATGTGTGTGTGTGTGTGTGTGTGCCCCCGTGTGTGTATATGTGTGTGTGTGTGATGTCGGTATGTGCACATGCGTGCAGGTGCTGTGGACTCCAGAAGAGGGCACTGCAGCATTTGTAACTGTGGAGACAAGCTGTGAGCTGCCCTGTGTGGGAGAACTGAACACGAGTCCTCAGAAGAGCCCTAAGCACTCTTAACCCTCAGCCATCTTTCTGCTGCTTATAATTTGAACTTGAATACTAATCTACATTTTATTACATTTTAAAACCTGATTGTTTTAATTTTCTTGTAATTTGTTCAATGAAATCATTTTGTATAACTTGTACCCACATGATAAGTAATAAATAACATATTTGAGAGAATTAAAAGAAATCCTTACTGAGGTATGTAGCAATAAGCCAGTGGTTCTCAACCTGTGGGTTGTGGCTTCTTTGGGGGTTGCATATAAGATATCCTGTATATCAGATATTTACATTATGATTCATAACAGTAGCAAAATTACAGTTGTGAAGTAACAACAAAGTAACTTTATGGACAGGGTAACCACAATATGAGGAAATGTATTAAAGGGTCAGAATTAGGAAGGTTGAGAACCACTTATTGAATAAGCTGTCACTATTTTAACTTATTTTAGAAATAACTATTATATTTATGTAGAATTTGTCTATGAAACAAATATTTGCAGGACACTAACAATATACTTTACATATCATATCTCACTTTATGGCTTTGTGATTTGAATTAAAGGCATTACAGTTTTAGTCATCCCCTTCCTACTATTAATAGTTTGCCATATGTTCTTCTCTTTTTCTTTTTTCTTCTTTTTTCTTCTCTTTTTCTTATTTGTGTTCTTAACCTGAGATCAGATTTTTATATTCTAGCCCATCTTCATGATTTTAATGTTATAGTAAGGTAATTTTTACAGGTTATTAAAAATGTTTGTGAACAGAACATATATATAGTAATACAGTCTTCTATGCAGTGACTACAGTATATTTAGTTTTCTATATAGTGATTACAGTACATATAGTCTTCTATACAGTGATTACAGTACATATAATCCTCTATATGATTACAGTACATATAGTCATCTATACAGTGACTACAGTAATACAGTCTTCTATACAGTGACTACAGTGATATAGTCCTCTATACACTGACTATAGTACATATAGTCATCTATACAGTGACTATAGTAATACAGTCTTCTACACAGTGACTACAGTACATATAATCTTCTATACAGTGACTATAGTACATACAGTCTTCTTTACAGTGATTACAGTTCATATAGTCATCTATACAGTGACTACAGTACATATAGTCATCTATACAGTGACTACAGTACATATAGTCTTCTATACAGTGACTATAGTACATATAGTCTTCTATACAGTGACTATAGTACATATAGTCATCTATACAGTGACTATAGTACATACAGTCTTCTACACAGTGAATACAGTACAGATAGTCTTCTATACAGTGATTATAGTAAATATAGTCCTCTATACAGTGATTACAGTACATATAATCCTCTATATAATGATTACAGTACATATAGTCATCTATACAGTGACTACAATAATATAGTCTTCTATACAGTGAATACAGTACATATAGTCTTCTATACAGTGACTATAGTACATACAGTCTTCTACACAGTGACTATAGTACATATAGTCTTCCATACAGTGACTACAGTATATTTGGTTTTCTATACAGTGATTACAGTACATATAATCCTTTATACAGTGATTACAGTACATACAGTTCTCTACAGTGATTACAGTAGTACAGTCTTCTATACAATGATTATATGTATACATATATGTATACAATGATTATATATGTATAGTACTCTATACAGTGATTACAGTAATACAGCTTTCTATATAGGGTTATAGTATATATAGTCCTCTATACAGTGATTACAGTATATATAGTCTTCTATACGGTGATTATAGTGATATAGTTCTCTACAATGATTACAGTAGTAAGTCTTCTATAATGATTACATTATATATTATATTTGTATCATCCTCTATACAGTGATTATAGTACATTAGTCTTCTACATAGTGATTACAGTATATTTAGTTTTTTATATAGTGATTACAGTAGTACACTCTTTTACATAGTGATCATAGTCTATATAGTCCTCAATATAGTGATTAGAGTATGTATGGTCTTCTATATAGTGATCATAGTATATATAGTCTTCTATATATATATATATAGTGATTACAGTATATATATTCTTCTACAGCATTTTAGAGTCTTTTAGGTTGTTACTATTTTAAAAATTATTCCCTGAATTTTTTGAAGTTTTAAGATGCATAAAGATATTAAACTACATGAGGTAGATAATTTTTACATCAAAATAGGGGGAGGAGGGAGAATTGTTTTACTAGTACATGGTGGTCTAATGTGCTACCTCCAAGAGGTCTGAGTCTGGTTCTCAGTGGCAAACCTGGTCACAGAATATCACAAGGACAGGGAGCTCTGAGTATTTCCAGAGGGATTCTTGGACACTTTTTCCAGAAAGCCAATTTGCCTGTTCCTTCCTGGAAGATTTTCACAACCTTTGAGTTTCCCAGATAAGCACCCTGTCTACTCAGTTGGCATTGTTTAGGTGGGATGGGGACATCCTTGAGGCTGTGAGCTTGGTTTTAAGTAGGGAGCATCTCTGAGGTGTGTTGCACCTGCTCCACCATGCTGAGGACAATGGATTTGTTGTAATCAGCTGTCTCCACATCAGCTGCCACAGGTGGAAGCTGAAACCAAAGCTGAGTCACACAGTCTCCTCCCGTCTCAAGTGCCTGGTGCAATCCTGAAGCTTGACTGATTTGCCTGGTAGCAACCAAAGAGCTAGTCATGAAGCAGATGGTTTAATATTCAGGGCTTGAAACACAAGACTGGATGTCTATCTATTCTTTAGAAATCACCTGACTTCAACCACAAAAAGCTACCTGCAGAGAGTTATTCAGTTTCCCTTGGAAGATTTTTGGGAGATGTGAAAAGCCATACTATAAAATTCCAAAGTAACTTTTCAATATTATAGTGTAAACTTTAATTTGATTGTAAATTTGCATTTTAACATATGTTAATGTTATAAAAGAAACCTACAAAATACTTTATTCCCCTCCCTGGGAAGTACTTTTTTACATGGAATCTTGCCTATTGGACTCTAAGACTTGCAGAAAGAATCATGATAGAATAAAAAAATGGAAATTACTTCAAGGACTTTGAATTAGAAAATATTACATGTTTAGTTAATGTGCCAGCTACATTTATGTCACCTTGACACAAGCTGGAATCACTGGAGAGGAGTGAGCCTCAACTGAGAAAATGCCTGTATAAGATCAGGCTGTACGCAAACATGTAGGGCATTTTCTTAACCAGAAATTGATGGGAGAGGGCCCAGAGGAAAGCAGACTACTAGCCACGAGAAACAAGTCAGTAAGTAGCACTCCTCCATGGCCTCTGCTCCTGTCTCTGGGTTCCTGCACTGCCTGAGTTCCTGACTTGACTTCCTTCAATGATGAACAGTGTTATGAAGGCAAAAGCCTAATAAACAAAACAAACAAACAAACAAACCCCAAAACATTTTTCTTGCTTTAGGTATGGGGTTTCATCACAGCAATAGTAATCCTAATGAAGACACTAACATATGTCATTGATACTTTGTTATATTTTCTTATCTCTGATTTGTATTTTGAAATAATCTGAGATCAATTTTTAAGACAGTAGCCTTTTTTTTTTTGGAAGGTTTTATATCATTTTGCTGAATCACTAAAAACTCAGGGATAAATCTGAGTGGGGTCAGTGTAAACCACAATAGATTAAAGGAGTGAGAGTAGGCTCCCCTGTGTGATCATGCTAGCCACACCCAGAGCTGCTCTGCTAGTAGTTCTGGGACGACAGCTGGCAATCATCAACCACTGCCCAATTGCCAAGCCCACTGATATGAATCACACACACATTTACAGAACTTAAGGTACTGTTTGGGAAATGGGGAGAGAGTGGTGTTGGGAGTACCAGGGGTCAAGATTTAGTGAGACAATAAGGTTCCTCTGGATCCATAATGCCCAGTCCCTTCCCGAGTCTTTCTTCTCTTAAATCTCTGGAACTCCAATCTCAAGACTCTGTAGTCCCCCAGCAAACTGGGCATTGAGGTGGAACTAACTACACAGTTGGTGGAGTAGATGTAGAAAAAGTGAGCACATCCGGCACACAAAGGGAAACTAGATGAGCAATAAAGGAACCCATGGCAGGGCATCAGGTGAAGAGAGAGGTGTACTTGTCATTGCTAACGCTCACTTGTATGTGGTAATAGTTAAGGCAAAGTGTTTGCAGTCATCTGAAGACTGAACACATGTTATTGTCTAACATTAGGGGTGGCCTCACCTCTTTCTCTACTCTGCTGTGCACTGAAGTGATGGGTAATCCAGAGTTGCAACTCACCTGTGTACATAATAGAGATAAGAGGCTATCATACCACAAGATTAAGCTGAGATTGACATTTTTTTAAAAAAAAATTGGCAATTTTATGGGTGGAGACTAGTGAAGCTTGTTGAATTTGGGGAACTGATTTTGTTCCAGCTCTGCCGAGAATTCTATTAATGGACAATTGTAATAAGGAGGCCTCTTGCTTGTTCCGGTTGCTCAAACCTGAAATAACCACACAGAAACTGTATTAATTAAATCACTACTTGGCCTATTAGCTCTAACTTCTTATCAGCTAGCTCTTACATATTAATTTAACCCATCTCTATTAATCTGTGTATTGCCACGTGGCTGTGGCTTACTGGGCAAAGTTCTGGCATCTCTCCTCTTCTAGGCTACATGTCTTCCCTCTGACTCTGTCTTCTTTCTCCCAGAATCCATTTTAGTTTTCCCCGCCTAGCTCTGTTCTGCTTTGCTCTGCTCTGCTATAGGCTCAAAGCAGTTTTTTTTTTTTATTAACCAATGGTATTCACAGCATGCAGAGGGGAATCCCACATCACCCCCCTTCTCTGTTTAAATAAAAAGGAATGTTTTAACTTTAATATAGTAAAATTACATATAACAAACAGGTATCAAGCAAGATTACAGCTACAATATTTATATCTACTTTATCTTTTATCATAACTAAGGAAAATTATGACTATAACTATACATTCTTCAATTCCATCAAAGACTCCAGAAGGATATAATATTACCTAAGTAAACAGGAAGTACATCATAAGCAACTTCCAAAACTCTAAAATTGACAGAGACATCTTGCCGTCAGAACAATCACCCAAAGTTCTTCTATATTGTTGGGGCACCCATCTTCAGCCTACTGGCCCATGGTATCTGGCAAACTCCCATGAAGCAGGAAATTTCAAAGATAGTTCTGCCTATATTGGCAGTTTGTCCAGTCACTTTCTTCTGTATCCTACAGGATGTCTGGCAATCTCTTTCATGTAGTAGGAACCCTGAAGGATCATCTTACCATTAGGCAATTTTAGCAGTCATTTCTCTTGGGGTCCTGCATGTCCAGTTTGTACAGCATAGCATCAAGCAGTCCAGGCAAGAGCAGTTTCTTGCCCAAAATGCTAGCAAATTCCATAAGAAGCCTCTTCAATGCCCATCTTCCTCTTAAAGTAATTGGTGCTGCCAGGAGCAGATGTGTCTCATTGTCATGAAAAGTCCTACATTATTAAAACACTTTAAATGCCATATTCTGAAGGTCTCTGAAAGATTTGAAGAATACCTATCTAACTGGAATATATCTCTATATACCTAGAAAACATAACTACCATGACTACAAGCTTGACTATTATAGATGATTACCTATTATCCTGTATTTCTTAATTATACATTACATTTTTAAATGAGCTACACACCTCAAAATCTTAATCAAGAGCAGAAATATACATATAACAAAATTGACCTTAAATATGTGTCAATAATCCAAGATCCACACCAATGCAAATCTCTATAGCATATCCTCCCCTTTAAATATAAACAACCATTTATAAACAATATTTGTGAATTTGGGTGTAGTTCTTTTCAAATTGCTTCCTGCTTCTTGTTCGGTGAAGTATTTTTGGGGGTGTTTATGGTGATCTTTTGAGGTATCTTGGCCCATCAAACCATATTAGTCTGGAAGGATCCCATAGGTTCTCATCTTCTGTGGAAACAAAAGAAGAACCTCTTTTATGAAGCAACATATCCTTAGACCCAAATTTTGGAATCAAGATATCTTTAAAATATCTTAATAGCATAGCA
>JAQHUG010000033.1:8730182-8743582 GCA_028555095.1 Dicrostonyx torquatus | reverse complement strand
CCAGCCTCCTGGTTGGAAGGTTGGGTACATGATCTGTGGGATGGGAAATGTATACAAGTCTTCTGCAAGATGGAAGCTCTGCAGACAGATTGAAAGTTTGTGGGTCAGTCTTGGCTACCAAGATCGGAGTTCATGCCAGACCCAGGAATATTCTGAGGCAGAGTCTCCCTCGGTAGCCTACACTGTCCTCTTGGTCACCAGGTTCCTGTTTTAAGCCCATCAGCGCTAGCTACAGGAATGCACCATGCAAAGCTTGATTGGCTTTACTCCTCCCTAGACATGTGAAACACCTTAGTACATAAAAGAGTAAATCCTCTGGTCTGAGCAAAGGAGTTTGGCTTTGTAGAACTAGAAAGACTTGAGGAAGGGAGTAATGAGAAGAGAGTGGTTAGTCCAAGATGACTTCCTTGTAAAGGGCAGACAGAGAGATAGAGTGGCGGGAAGTAAGTGGTTTGTTAAGCATAGGTTGGTTCAGGTTGTTGGCTTTTACAAGAAAAAATAAAGCCTTGAGGGAACGTCATTTTCAAGCAAGTTGAAACTGGTCTATCTGGCCGTCACTTTAATCCTGATTTCCCAGACAGTGGATACGCATCCTAGTTTCAGCCTTAAATCCAGCTTTGGTGGCCTTGGCTTGTATAGGAGTATAACAACAACAGCAAAGACTTCCTGCAGTTTTTTTAATTATTTAAAATATTTTATTGATGAGTATGCATGTGTGCCTTTGTGAGTTTATATGCATCACACGCTTGCCAGTGTCCATGGATGCCAGAGGGTGTCGGACACCAGAACTGGAGAGAGATGGGTTGTGAGTCACCTGCTCTGGATGCTGGGAAGCTGGGTCCTCTACAGGAGCAGTGAGTGGTTCTAACCACTGGGCAATCTCTCAAGCTACCCTCTGATAATTTGTATTTAACTGTTTTCATCCTTTGGTTGGGCGGCCACTCCAGGGAAAGTGTGACAAAAGCAGTGTACCAGAGCTGCCCTCGATCGTTGCCATTCTGAGATTCAGGTCTCAGCACATCATTCCTTGCTCCTGGAGTCTTCTTGTTCACACAGTTCTCTGACAATTGTCATTCCAGCCAAGGACAGCACACTTGATGTTCAGCAGAATATTAAGTGTTTAACTTTTGAGTAGGTATATGGGATAGCTAATGGCTCTAATTCCAGCATTTGGGAGGCTGAAAGGGGAAGATTGCAACTTGGCCTACATAGTAAAGTTCCAGGCCAGCCTAGCCTAGAGTGAAATCCTGTTTCCAAAACCAAACCAAACCAAGCCAAACCAACCAACCAACCAAACTCTGAATAAATAAAAACATGCAGGCAAAAACACTTTTTAAAACTTTTGTTCTTCTCTCTTACATTATATCCAAACTACAGTTTCTGCTCCCTCCACTCCTGCTAGTTTTTCTCCCAACATCCCCTTTCCCTAGATCCTCTGTTTTCCTTAAAAAAGAAAAAACAGGCCTCTCAGGAGCATCCACAGAACAGTGCCTAACTATAAGATTAGGCACAACCTTTCATATCAAGACTGTATAAGGCAAGCCAGTAGGAAGAAAAGGGTCCCAAGCACAGGTGAAAGAGTCAGAGACACTCGTACTCCCACTGCTGGGAGTCCCAGAAGAACACCAAGCTATGCAACCATAAGATGTATGCAGAAGACACAGGTCAGACCCATACAGGATCCATGTTTGTCACTTCAGCCTCTGTGGGCTGTGTTCTTGTGGTGTCTTCAACCCCTTCTGCTATACTCATAGATTGGTGCCTTGCTCAGTTGTCACCGGAGGGATGTCAAGACTCACAGTCAAACATTAGGTGGAACCAGGGGAACCCTGCAGAAGACAGGGAGGAAGGGATGTAGGAACAAACACAGTTTCAAGAGGATATTGTACACCATAAACATTGCTATTACAGCTATCAAGTGGACAGTGCCCAGAGCTTGGAATATGCTCTGTAACCAGGACTCCTGTGAACCCCATACAAAGATCAAATAGATCAAAGAGTGAGATAAGTGAGTCTCCCTATCTCACCCAAGTAGTCTTCTTGTTAATTTTTATAACTGAGTTTTTGTAATGCAAGCATAGCTGTGTGTGCAATGGAAAGCACCAGCCAGGGTAACGAACCCTCCTTGATTATTTAGCATTTCTGTCATTTAGCATCTGAGGAATGAATCAGTTAAAGTCAAGAATGCAATCTCTATGAAAGAGATCACCAGTGAGATTTAGAACATTGGCATTAGGGGTGTTACTGAAGTTATCCAGAGATTTCTTAGGAAATGATGATATGTCCTAAATACAAAAGCAAAGAGATCCTTAGAGTGTACACTAACTGCACCAGCCATACATCCCAACTGTTAATTTGCAATTTTAGCTTTGACATTTTGCTGAACATCTGCTATGTGCAGAGTGCAAGATCCTAGGGTGGATTTCAGAAGAAATGTGGGGAAAGAGCAGGTTGGAAATAATGTTGGGTGTTGGGGGAGATGGCTGTGGAAACATGGGGACCTGAATTTGGATCCCCCAAACCCATATAAAGCAGCCAAGCGTGGATGCCTGAATCTATAATCCTATTTTGGGGTGAGTGAGTTAGGGATGGGAGATTGGAAGATCCCTAGAGCTTGTTGGTCACCTGGTCTAGTTGTTTGGTGAGTTCTGGATTCAGGGAGGGACACTAGCTCAAAAGGCAAAGTGGAGAGCAACAGAGAAAGAGGACTTCTGGCCTTCATACAGGAAGGTGCGCGCGCGCGCGCGCACACACACACACACACACACACACACACACACACACACACACTAAACATACACACATAAGTTTTTTATGAAGAATGATAGGCACAGTCTACAAGAAGAGAGGCACCTGGTTACTATTAATTACCAGCATTTTTAGTGCTTGAGAAAAAACATCTTTTGTAGTAATCCTCCATCTACCATCACCTTCCCTTCATTCTGAGCAGTGAAAGTTGCCTTTCCTGAATTTCCCCTCGTCCATCACCCACCTTCTTCACACTGGAGCTCAAGAGCTGAGATGGCTTCTTCTCTTCCGCCCCTGAAGCTCTTATCATGTTATGGTTTTTTTTTCCTTTCCTGATATTATAGTGAAAGACACATCCCTCACCCGGGCTTCATGTCTGTCACATATAAAAGTGAATTTGGCCCTAAGACTCTACTAGCTGTGTATGAAGAAACTAGCAAGCTTTTACCCACTTGGAATACTGGTTCTTAATCTGTAGAAAGGGAATGACAAAATTTCTCTCATGTGGGTTTTTTTTTAAAGGTTCCATTTCCAAGATTAGGACTATACAAACCCCAAGTACCACTGGATTTCCACTGAGTTAGGTGGGAGTTTGTAGGCTGAGCAGGAGTGGGTCTGGTCTTGCTTTCGATGTAGCTGTGACTTTAATACAGAGCTGTGCTCATGCTGAGAGTGGTATCAGATCCCAGCCCACTGCTGACTTATCCTAGAACTAGTGTGTTGGGGAACTAGGTTTTAATTTTTCAGTGTAAATGCAGAAGGAACACTGTAAATTTCATCTGCCGTGTGTTCTCTAGTACAAAGAAGTTAGGATTTGTATCTCTGAATCTTGATGGGAGGACTAATCAAAGCCTGGAAAAGCAGGCTGGAGAGATGCCACAGTGGTGAAGAGCACGTTTTGCTCTTGCAGAGAATGCAGGTTTGGTTCCCAGTGTTCACATCTCAGCTCACAACATCTGTAATTCTAGCTCCAGAGAATCCGATGCCTTCTCCTGCCTCCATGAGCACCACGCACACGTGCAGTACCTGTACAGAAAAATGCAGACAAAATGCACAAAATTATTTTTCAAGGCCAGAAAACGATGATGTCACATAATACCAATAACTACTGTCTGAAAATAAAACCAACCACTCCATATAGATAGGGAAAAGTTAAGAAAAGGAAATGACAGATGATTCAGAGGTAAGAGGTCTGAGAGTTGAACACCTAGAAAGGTACTCCCCTTATAGTAGGATAGGCAGTATACACAATGTGACACATGGTCCTACATCCCCCAGATTGGGAAGATTTTAAGTCTAGTAAGAGTATGGGGAGTGGAATAGGAATGAGTGCAAGGAGGAGAGGAAAATGGAGAACGTTCAGCAGGAATGAGCAGAGTTGAAGATGCAGCTGCTTTTGGACCAGTAGTTCCACTTCTTGCCATGTACCTCAGGGAGATTCTCACATGAACAAAGAGGTGCACAGAAATATCTGGGGATAATTGCGTCAGCATAATTTATGGTAAAGACAACATGGAAGGAAGACACATGGCCATCAGTGGGGAAACGGATGAGCTGGGGTAATGATGTAATGCAGTCTCTGTGGGAGACTGAAGGGCCTTCACTGAGATGTTTCTTAGATGTGAATCTCAATGTAATTTTCAGTGAAAAAAAAAATAAGTCTTAATTTGCTCACAATGGTACACATCTGTGGTCTCAGCTACCTGGGAATGTGAGGCAGGAAGACACTGAGTCAGGAATCTGAGATCAGCTTGATTAAGCTGTTAAGAATGTGTCTGAACATAAATAATATGTTACGATTCTATAAGAAGTAGTGATTTCTAAGTATAAGTGAAGAAAGGATGCATACCAATGTTAGGGTGTTGGTCAGTGCCACAGAAGGAAGAAAGAATGCCTAATTCTTAATTTATGGTTTTCAGACTTTTGGTGGTGTGAAATCACACATATACAGCCTTTCTGGTTTGGGGTTTAATGAGAATACTTAGACAATTTGTATGAGTATAGCACCTTATTATAAAATGGGCTTTGTGTTAGATGGGTCTGTCCAGTTGTAGACCAACAAAAGAAAGTGTTTTGGGCATCTTTAAAGTAGACTGGGCTAGGCTAGATGTTGAGTATGTTAGATGTATCAAATACATTTTGACCATTTTTAATTAGAATATAAAGTAAAAAAGTGGTCTTTTCATATGCACACAGTTTTGTCTGTTTCTCCCACTAGCTCCTCTCCACTGTCTCCCATCCACCATCTTTGCCGGAGTGGTCTGTCCTTAGAATTCTCTTCCTCCTTCCCATCACACGTGTTCTATGGGTCTCCCCATTCACGCTCTCTTCCAGATTCGTTTGCCCAATCTCATGGACCTCATTTTGGTTTTGCAGCCTAAATACCTACCCTTACCCTCTCATTTGTATATTTCTGACTTTTGGTAATTTCAACCCACGAGTTGGTTTACTAGAAAATAATAAGCAATCGTAGACTATGGAGCTACTGCTCGGCAAAATGTGAAGGCATGAAGCGCAGGTGGTGGAAACATGGCGATATCATTTTTAGAATGCATGCATTTCGTACTGCAAAGCCACCGTATCTTTGTCCCCTTTACTGGGGGGAAGTGCTGGACCTGACACTCAGGATAGATATTTCTCCTACCAATGAAGTTCTGCAGAAGAAAGAAAGAAGCCCATGGCCAGTGATGTCCCTGGTGCAGAGTGGATTGTGCTGAACTGATCCATCCCCTCCTTCTCTTCCCCCTCACTCCCGAGCAGTTTGTGGTGCCTCTGTGAGCTTCTGCTTGAGGATCACTGACCATAGCATCAGATCAACTCCTAAGTGATGTAGACAATTCCCAACGAGTTACTTGGACCTTGTCAATAAGCCCATTTTTATTTTTATTTTTTTATTTATTTTTGACAGAGTCTTGTGCAGTCTTGGCTGACCTAGGATTCACTATGAAGACCAGGCTTACCTTGAACTCCTGGGCCGTCTGGCTTTCTCAGCTTTCAGAATGCTGGGATTATGGACATGTGCTTGACTCTCAGTGAGACTCTATTTTGAACACTCACTGAGTGTTAGCTTGAGCTTTGATCTGTGGTCAGCTTCTACTGTCTTACTCTTAGTCTAGAGCTCCTAGACAAGTGAATGCCTACGAAGAATGAATTCCCCTTTGTCCGGAAGTCCTTTCTTGTGAGATGATCGCCAGTGACTTGTGTGCTTTTTTTTTTTTTTGCTGTGTGTTTAGCTCACCGAGGTGTATACACAGTCCCCGTCGCTGAGCCGTTATTTCACCTCTGCTGACATCGTGGACTTCAGGTAATGTCGGGGACCAGTCACAACAAAAACACCTCTTTCCAGGGTAAAGGTGTGGGGATTAGAAATATAGTACAGAATATGAAGACACAAATGAAAATAATAAAACAGAGAGCATTTAATTTCCAACTGCTTAAAATACCCCTGACTCCAAAAGGTAGGAGTAAGACAAAAGACTACATTAACATGAAACAAGAGAATGAACATACCAATTGAAAGTCACAGGCTACATTCGTAGTTAAACGTTATATTGCTTGAATAAAACAAGTCATGCTTATACCCTAGACCAAAGTATTTCTGTAGGCAAACCACTCCCTGGGTGGAATCCAAACTTCCATAAAGGGAACTGGAATTTAGTTGGATCCTTAGACTTTTGTTTGAGGTAGGAACAAACTACTTCTCTATTCCTGGAGCAGATGGTCTGGCAATTAGCCACACCTGTTGACAATAACCTTGAGAGAGCAGAACTCTCTGTTTAATAACTAGGTGGGACCTTTGTTTGAGGTAGAAGCATGGCAACCCTTAAGGAACTAGAGTAAAGCTCCAACCCTCTGACCTTTGGTCAACAGAAAGCAGACTCACATTTTCGGGTCTCCACAGGATTAGAGCACAGAATTTTGCCTCTTGCTCAGAAGAACACCAACCCACCTGCCCAACCCATCACAGTTTACCCACCCACAGTGTCTTTGTGTAGGGAAGGGGCCAATAATAGATTCACAGTGTTGTGATGGACTAGGTCCTGGAAACCACTTAGCTCAGCTGGTATCTCACAACGCAGAAAAAATGGAAATGACAGGCATAGACATAAATCTCAGAGAGTGATGTACTGGAAGTGACAAAAGAGATCTAGGATCTCCTCATTTAATATTAAGAATATGGAGACACACCTGCCAGTCAAGTCTATCTTCTGCCCCCTTTCTTTAGTGCTGCCACCAATGACTAATTACACTCACTTCTACAGAATTAACAATCCTAACAGTGTGCCTTGATTTTTTTCTGTGTACATATTTACTAGACACAGTGTGCATATATATACATATATATGTATATATATATACATTTTTTATTCCATAAAAATTTTAATAGTTTGGAGACATAGACCAAAGGGTGTGTGTGTGTGTGTGTGTGTGTGTGTGTGTGTGTGTATGTGTGTGTGTAAGGAGTCAGTTAATTAATTATAGTTTTATATCACAGAGATTACTGGAAGTATCTTAAACAAGATTTACGTGACAAAGCCTTGTCAATCGTTCCTCAGGTGTCACTGAGAGGTAGTCATCAAAGTCAGTGTTATCTATTGAGATTCTCCCACTCAAGCTCATAATATCGGTAGAATTGAGGGAAGCATCTAACACCAGGAGTGACCTGATGGGGTAGGACGAGAAAGTATCGGAAGTCTAAGCCTGTCTTCATTCATCTTTATAAGTCTCTGTAGGCACCTGCTGCCCAATTCTGACCATATTGCTTTCAATCATAAGTCAGCGGCATAAAAATGCAAGCAGGAAAGGAAGAACTGCACAGCTGGACCTCATACACTTGGCTTGATCCAACTTTCAAGGTCACTGCCCTTGCACGTGAAAATACATCCCTGTCCCTTGTATGCACAATTACATCTACAGAGAGTTCTTTACCTCAGACCAGGCTGGCCCGACAGGAACCTGAAAATGCTGTTTGTTGTTTCAGTCGCTAGACCCACTCCAGCGGTGGGCTGCTGTGGTAAAGCCCACAGAAAAACATCTCTCAAATTTCTGCCTTTTATAAATCAGCCGGAGGAGGGGAGACAGGGGTGACAGGAATGGAGTTCTCAGACTGGGTCGGGCACCTTGATGCTCTCACTTTGCTCTTCTGAAAGTCCTCCTCGGGTCCTCTTCATCAACTAGCCCATGTCCTTAGCAGTGCGCATACAGAACTGCTGCCTGCCTGCCTGTCCATCCTCCGTCGTGACAAATCACATTGCTAGGGGATAATTCAGGTCACTCTCAAACTCGGGTAGCTGGGCTAGAGATAGAAAACGGGCTTTTAAGACTGCCTTTAGTGGCATCCTGGTACCTGGGCTTTGTTAGAGTCTAAACTTCATTATTTATTTGGTCCACAGAGCTTGGCACACTTCTCTGCTGTTGGGGAACGTTAGCAAACTGAGTTATCCCTGCATTATAAAATGTACAGACAGTAGCCTATGTGACATCTGGCCTCAAGAGGGAGCTCTTTGCCTATCCTTAGCAGGGAAGGCAAAGACTGAAGCCTTTATAATACTCTGCCTAGAAGAATCTCTCTAATGTGACTGCTTATTGATTGTTTTTTTTTATTGCTGAGCCTAATTTGGGTCATCATAACCATATAACTAGAATAACTGTGAGGTAGCCTCTATAGGGCAGCTTAAGCTACTGATTAAGGATAGACCTATAATTATCTTGCACTATAAAAGATTGGGAAAAATGTGTGCTAAAAGATGAAAAGGTTAGGGCCTCCTTAGGGTTGGAAATTCCTTAGGTCTCATTAATAAAGTATTAATAATTTGTCATCATGTCTTGGGGGCTCTGGAAGTGGATATAGGGGAGTATTACCCCCAAACACAGGAAGTAGGACTGGAGCACAGGGCACTTTTTTTGCGGGGGAGGGGAGAATCACAAGGTCTGGAGCTAGCTCAGGGTAATGAGCCTTGGCTCAGACCATAATCATGTTTATAGGTTAACTGGTTAAACCTGGGGGAGGGTGTGATCAAAGTGTGTGTGTGTGTGTGTGTGTGTGTGTGTGTGTATGCACGCGCGTGCATGCGTGTGTGAGAACTTACAAAAGAATAAATAGATAAACATTTTATTAAACTGTCTAGCTCTGACGCATACACATAGTGGCAACACTGAGAACAGGGAGATGAGCATAGAGGAGGAGGAGAGGCCAGGCTTCCTGCTTGCCCCTACAGGATGAAGGGCTGATGTAGGTGGGTGCTGCACCAACTCTCAGTCTTTATATAGCTGGGCTGTGTCCTTCCCTTTCAAAGGTGGACCCCTAAAATGTGAGCAGTTGGTGATGGTTGTGTGATGGCCTGAGGAGGCGGGGTCAAAGGCAGTGCATTCTCCTAGGCCAGTGCACCCTCTAAAGCTGCTTACAGGAAGATGTGGTGCGAAAGGAGTGTTCATGCTAAAAGCGGCTTCTGAGCCTCACTGTGATTCTAGTTATTCACTGCAATGTCTGTCTGTCTGTTTCAATGATGTGGCCTCCAGCGTTGAAAACGCCACGGTAACCTACCACTTGCAGTTCGGAGTTCCAGCTGAAGATGATGGCTTCATGGAGTTCATGATGAGTGAAGAGCTGGTGCTTGGCATCGTGCGACAGAATTTCCACGATAAGAATATGTCTAGTTGTGAGAGTCTCGGGCTGGACCCAGAATCTCTCTTGCTCTATGGTAAGTAGAGAAAGCAAAGAATTCGGACCTGGAATGCTAAGTCAATGGACTGGGCATGACCTGGCTTGGCAGTGTTGCTGCCTTGCCTTGAGCCAAGTCATTATTCTACTCACTCTTCCACAAGCCAGTCTCTTTCTCTGGAGCTTACAGCCTGTAAGAAGACGGAATAGTGAGAAAGCAGTGTAGGGAAATGTAGGCCTTGGGGACTGGGAACCCCACATAGAAAGGCAACCTTTCCCTGTAATGTCCACTAGGGCCAATGTGAGGACCTCCACCTAATCCAGTCACCTAACACCGTGTCCCTTGTCTGTTTCTCCTGGCACACTGAAGGGAGTTTGAGGTGCTCATACGTTAGTTATTGTCACAGTTGGAGTACAACGAAGGGCCAAATGTCAAAAAATGCCTTCACTATCCAAAAGACTATCACATACTTGTCACCAGTTTTAACAAAATAAATGGATATCCACTTATTTTGCAAATAAAAATATAAATTATTTTGCAAATAAATTGGCACCCAATAAGGGAAATGCTATTTGCCTTTTAAAGAGTATCCAGTGTGCTGCATGCATTCTACCTGTATGCATGTGTGTATTTGTGCATGCACACAGGGAGTAAGGTTTCTCTATTCATAATTAATGGCCATTCCAATTTGATCTACCATTCTATACTCCAGAAAGCCAAATGTTCCAACAATTGTTGAAAATAATTTTGGTTTCTGAAAATTAGCTACTGGCCTAGTTTCACTTCTGTTGCTGGGATAAAACCTGATTTCAGGTTCCAGTTTGTGACTGCAGGGAACTCGGGGCAGCAGGAACTTCAGGTTTCTTATTATTATAACAACCACAGGCAAGAAATGAATGTACTACACTCAGTGCTCAACTGTTTTCTCTATTCTCACCCCATCCAGAGCTCCAGACTGCAGAATGGTGCTGCCCCCTTTCAGATAGAGTCCTCTCGCATTAATTAAGGCAATCAACACAGCACCCCCACCCCCAGACAGGCCCACAGGCCAAGCTGACCTGGGCAACCCCTCATTGAGATTCCAGTTCGGGTCAAGCTGACAGTGGAAACTAGGCATGGCGGTAACTTTGGTTTGTCTTTGTTTTCTTTCTAGAATGAAGTGGTGGAAGTTGGTCTGTGTCACAAAGCAATGCTCTGCAGTTTCAGAAGGAAGAGAATTCAAAAACCTATCTTGTAGTGACCAGAAGGAGGAGTCCTCCCACTCATGCTGCACAGATAGGGAGCCTGGCTCGATTTGCTGACTCGATTTGCTGAATTTGTGAGATCTGTCTCAGCTGGATTCAGGAGCCAGATGAGGTCTGGGGCGAACCAAAGATCCACAACCTGAGATTCCTGCTGCCTTTGAAGCACTGGCTGCCTCTGCTCCAGCATGGATGCTTTTCCTGCAGTACAAGCAGAGTTCCTGGCTGTTAACCGTGCTGATGGGGCAAGGTGAAAGCAAGTAGTCAGGGGACGGGGAACCGAGTCAATCGTTCATTCAAGCCCTCTCTCCACTCACAATTATATTTGATAGACGTCTAAGCAAAGGAAGGGAGGAACAGGAAGGTACTTGTAAGACCTGAGGACCATAAATCTTCATCTACCTCCGCCACCTATACCTGGGTGTATGGATAACTGAGCTCAGCCGTATCACTGTGTGTTACTTATAGAAATAAGTTCGATGCATCTTGTTTCTCTTCTCTTAATTGTTCCTGAGATGCCTCAGTATTTTTATTTTTATTTTGGAAAACGTACGTCTGTGAGTTTTGAACATGCTGCCATCTTTTAAGGTTGCCACCCATTCAGGTTTTTATTGCTATCATTGCTGTTTTATATAAAAGCCATCAAAGGATCATTAGGTCTGCTTAATTTCTGCTATTGATACCACATACTGGCTTTGCATTGACTGGTGTCACCAGCCCTTCTGCAGGACACAGTTTCTTGACCTGTTACTTGTGTGTCTTACTGCAGATGACTGCTAAGTAGAGACTCTCTGTCCTTTTGAAACTGTCAAAAGAGGCATGCCTGTCCTTTGGCAGGCCACAAGGAAGTTAGTGACTGTATCAGTCACCTGTAGATAGAGAATGCCTGTCATGAAGGAATGGAATATTTGTTTTGTTGGGGAAATTGTCTTCCTGGAAATTGTGGGGTGGAGAGTTTCATTGTAGAATGAGAAATTTCCCGGCCTGATACCTCAGATAGATTAGCCACGGATGCAGGTCACTGTGGCAGGCAGCTGTGTATGAGTCTGCATCAAGTGTAGGGTTCTGAACAATGTGAATTTGCTTTCTTATTTATCTACTATATGTATAGCAATAATAATTTCTATATAGTAATTTATTGTTTCATTTTCAGTATAGTTCCTTAAACTACTGAAACGGGCGGATTTTTTCTTCTTCCCCTTTATTTTTTACGTCAAATGTGAACCTCTCTGTGCCTGTACTTTTTGGAAAGTAATGAGGAATTTTAATATATAATGCCTTAGAAGCATTTACAATAAATTTATTTTGCAACCATGTTGTTTTATCATCTGCCTCTCAGCCTTCTCTCTCTCTAAGACTATATGTTAGGTGGGCTTTGTCTTGCAGAAAAGGAAAATAGAAGTGATTGTGTGTGTGGAGGCAGCTTCCTCTTCTGTGTGAATGAGATGAAGTCCAAAATTGGACCAGGCTGGGCTGGGATTGGCTGTGGCCTCTCATTTCTCTGCAGTCCTTCTTGCCAAAGTGTCACAGTATCAATCTGCAATGTCCCCCACTGACGTATATGTTCAACATAAGTGATCCTCTTTGGAGAAACCTTATAACTGTTAGGAGGTGGTCCTCACTGGCCCCAGGAGATGGCTACAGGCAACCACTGGAAAGTTGTAGCCCAGTCCACTTTGTCCAAGCTTCATTTTCTGCTTCTCAGTCAGCCATAATGAATGTGGAATTCTCCCCTCCCCGCCATGCACACTTGCTGCCATTAATTCTGCTTTCCCTATGGTGATGTACTGAAACCATGAGCCAAAATAAATCTTTCTGCAGGAAATTGCATCTTGGGTGGGGCTGGAAGTATGGGTTTGTTCATGTCTGGAGATGGGGTTGGGTTTTGTTCCTCTTTTTTTTCCAGAAGAAACTAAGATAAAAATAACTTAGTTTTGATTTTGACCACTTGACCCCAGAGAAGACTTTCCAAGGTTTGACTTTTGGGTATAATACATTATGGGTAGCTAAAGCATACGGAGATGTTTGGTAAAAACAATCCTGTGCACATATGCATTATTTTGCTATAGAAAGGAAGTCTTGTGGTCACCACATATCTTAATGACAGGAATAATGCCTGGTGCATCATAAGCTTCAGCAAGTACCTGTGAAATAATTGAAGGATTTAGGATGAAAAACTGTTGCTTTCAGGAAGTCATGTACCTATGGATAGAAACACTTGTCCTGTTCTCAACAAAACTTCTAGCCAGGTGTTCACCTTTTTTAGCTTTGCAATTTAATTTTGTTGCAAAGATATTTTTTTATTTTTTTTATTTTTACTTATTCTGTCTTTTCAGTCATGCATCTTGATCTCACCCATTTCCCCATCCCTTCATATCTGCCTTCCATTTCTTCAGCTGCCTCCTAATAAAATGAAATTTAAGAAAATGAAAAAAAAATTAAAGATCTCATTCTGGAAGCTGCAGTGTGACACAGTGAGTCACAAAGTAGACCCCTTTGTCCATACATCTTTACTTGCAGGTGCTCATTGCAAAGAGTCATTGGTATAGTTCGAGGCCTCTGGATTCTACTACACTATCAATGCTGAGCCCTCACTGGGACTCTTCCTGGCTATCCTGTTGTTACCCTGTGCTGTGGAAATCCTGCAGCTTTTGGTGCAAAGATAATTTTTATCTTTTAAAATTTTTATTTATTTGATTTTATTTATGAATCTGTGCTTGAGTGTATGTACATGCACCACGTGTGTGTA
>JAQHUG010000033.1:8712950-8729931 GCA_028555095.1 Dicrostonyx torquatus | reverse complement strand
TTGCCCATTGTCTTTTTTGTTTTTTTGAGACAGGGTTTCTCTGTGTAACAGTCCTGGAACTCACTCTGTAGACCAGGCTACCCTCAAACTCACAGAGATCTGCCTGCTTCCACCTCTCAAGTGCTAGGATTAAAGAAGTAGGCAGCCAAGCCTGGCTTGCCCATTAGACTGATAAAGTTAACATGGTTTTGTTTCTTTCTTTGCTGTACTGGGGATTGAACCTAGGGCCTCACTCATGCCAGACGAGCACTGTATCACTGAACTGTGTCTCCAGCTCCTTTTGAAAAGATGCAAATGCTTGACATGAACCCAGAGTTCAAAGTGGGAGCAGTATCCCATCCTCCCTTCTCTCCCACCATTAAATAAAGCACATGGCCCTGTTGCTGCTCTCCTCAGTCTGTATTCTGTGATTCTTTAGTGCCTTTCCTATGTTTATTGACAATGATCCACAATATCAGAAGGCACATCCACATTTTATAGTTAGAAGCCAAAGCCTGGAGAGTGGGATGGGAGGAGGAAGGGGGGGCAGGGAGAGGGAGAAGGTGAGGGAAATCATCTATGGTCCTACAGTTTGTGAAAGACAAAGCCTAGCCCACTGGGTAATCACCCATGATGAGTGGCCACCCATCCTGGTGGATGCCCTGAGGGCATCCTCAGTTCAGCTTTGGTTGGCAAAAGAGAATCTGCCAGGAACACAAGAGATAGGAGAAAGAGAAGAACAGACATAGGGCTGCAGAAAACTAATGAAAATGACTCTATGGCATTTCTCCAGACATTGAAAATAAAAAGATTAGAAGAATAGATTGATTTATATTCATCCATTTAATAGTTGGCAGAACCTATATATCTTCAGATGTAATCAAATGTGTGAACTTCAGAGGCTAGGTTTGGAAAAGAGCCACCCATGTGCAACAAGAGAGACTCTCATTTCCTCTGTAGGCTCCTCTGGTGACCCGGAAATGCTGTTGTCCCCTCATAATCTTCCATCCTGGTCCCCCCCCCACCAATTCCCATCTGTCCTGCTCCTCTCTATGCCCTTCCATGACTATTCCCCCATGCCCTCCATCCTGTCCCCTACCCTCATGTCCTCCATTCTATCCCCTACCCTCATGTCTTCCATTCTATCCCCTACTCCCATGTCCTCCATTCTATCCCCTACCCCATGCCCTCCATCCCACCCCTCCCCATGCCCTCCATCCTGTCCCCTACCCTCATGTCCTCCATTCTATCCCCACCCCATGCCTTTCCATCCTGTACCCCCACACCCTCCATCCCACCCCTCTCCATGCCCTCCATTCTGTGAGACTAAAGAGGCTGTTTTAATCATGTCAGCATTTGAACTTGTCACTGGTACATTTTCCTGCCTTGTCTTTGCCCTTTCCCGTTTCTTTCTTCTGTTTTAAATAATAATTTATTCACAGAGTAGGAGTTTATTTATAGGTGCTAACATGAATGTGAGCGGAAACCACAAAGCCTGCCGTGGCTTGTACAGTGGGTCTCTCCATTTTCTGTGCGCTGTTTGAAGACCTGAACAAAGGAGGGGCACTTCTCGTTATAGTTGTGACTTGAAAGAGTAAATTAGAAACTCAGTCTCAGTTTCTTTCTCAAGAACAGGGATTCTGTAAGTGAGGGACACACACACACACACACACACATCTATGTTGGTGTGTACTTTCTACAAGACTACACAGCTTCATCAGAAATCTTGAAATGTGTGGAAAAGGGCAGCAGCATCAGCCTGTGGTAGCCATTAGGATTTGTTTTTTAGAATTTAAAACATAAATAATAAAACTCTTACCCCTTTTTCCCCTTCAACTCTTCTCACATCTCTCCAGCATAACCTAACCCACTTCATGCTTTTTTTTGGTAACATGCTAAGTCCAGTTAGAGCTGTGTGTGTATGTGTGTGTATGTGTATTTGTGTGTATGTGTGTCTGGGTGTGTATGTGAAAGAGGACAACTTTCAGAAATCATTTCTCTCCTTCCACTGTGGGGTCCTAGGCTCGAACCCAGGTTGTCAGGGTTGCCCGGTAAGCACTTTTACTCACTGAGCTATTACTGCATTTGCATCCATAGCAGGTGTTTTGAAACCCCCCCCCCAGTGACTCTTCCATCCAGAAACAGGGCTGGTGTGTAGTCCCTCTAGCTTACCATACAGCCATGCTTCGTCTCTGCATTTAGATTTAGTAGTCCCGGATAAAATATATTTGCTTTTGGGTGACAGATAATGCTTCACCGGATGAGGTGCAAACAAATACAGCTTATTGAATTGTCCTTCGCCACCTAGCAGCCACAAAGGTGTGGTATCCATGTGAAGAGCTCTAACATAGAGCCATCTGTTGAGGGAAGTTGAGGGCTCTAGGCTTTTTTCTTTACTATAGTTTCTCCTCAGGGTCTTTGATAAATGTTATGATGGTTAGTCTTTTTTTTTTTTTTATCAACTTGACACAAACTAGATAGAGTCAGCTGGGAGGAGGGAACCTCAGCTTGGTTCACCGCCATCGGCTTGACCGTGAGCATGTCCGTGGGGCATTGTCATGATTGATGATTGGCGTGGGAGGGCCCAGACAACTAGGGCAGTGCCACCTCTGAGCGGGTGTTCCTGGGTTGTATAAAGAAGCAAATTAAGAGAGCTGTGGAGAATTAGTAGGATGCCTCCTGCCTTATTTTTTGCCTCAAACTCCAGCCCTGATGAACCACGATTGGCACATATAAGCCAAATAAACCCTTTCTTCCCCAGACGGAATTTTGCCACTGCTTTATCACAGCGGTAGAAAGCAAACTAGAATAGATGGCCATATGTCAGCTGTAGCCCGCCAAGTGTGGGTGCAATAGACTGATCCTCAAATAAGTGGGTCAGAGTCATAGGCAGAAAAGAAGTGAAGACTTGAATCAGTCTCTGGCCCACACTGCTTCCCACAAACCCCGTGCTGCATGTTGGAGAGCATCTCCTATCACCATGGGCACAACCTTTGAACCCAAGTGACTTCTGGCCAAAGTCTAAAGTTAGGCTTCTGTGTGCAAGATCACTGAATGAAGGGAGTTAGCAGAGACCAAGGCACCGAGATCTGGTCAGCTCATCAGCTGCAGGGGATCAACCGGCTTACGGCTCAGCAAACTCACGCAGAGGACCGTCAGTGGCTGCATTTACTCTCAGGGGGCCACTTGGCCTGCTTTATACTCCCTTAGCTATTTATTTGTGTGTGTGTGTGTGTGTGTGTGTGTGTGCGTGTGTGCGTATGTCTTGTCCATGCTGGACAAGGATCCCGCTACCGACCTGCCTCCCTAATGCCTTGTGACATTTTAAGCAGAAAGTTATTCAGCTTGGAGAACAAAGCAGTTATTAAATATCAGTGCATCCAGAGCTCGTCTCAACGAACATCTTGCCGTTTTAACATCCCTAAAATTAGGACAGTGGCCATGAAGGAAATACAATAACACCTTGAGGATGCAGGTGTGCGTGCAGAAATAGTCTAATTTGCTAATAATTGCTTTAGTCTCGCGCATCTCATTTGTGTTTCAATATTTTCCCACCATTTCATTGATATCTCCTCCTAAAGGGTTGCATCAATAACCAAACATAGTAAATCCCAAGTAAATCACAAACTATCGTTGTTTAGGGCAAAGGTCTGCAAAATCATTATCCAGACTAGGTGAAATTAAAGGTATTTTTAGCTTTGCAAAACCCTGGTCTGTGTCGCAAATCAACTCTACCATGGTTGAGCAACCATAGACAGTAGGCAAACAAATCAGAGTGGCCCATGTTTCAGTAAACCTTTATCTCCAAAAACAGGTGGCGGGTCAGATTCGGTCCATGTGCAGGTTATGCAGAATTGGCTAATGTAGGGTAGACGCAATTCCAGAAATTATAAAGAAAAGCTGAGTGAAAATAAAGAAGCGAGGCACAGAGGGTGCTCATGGAGAAGGGGTGTGTGTGTTATTTTCCCCATGTAGGCATTTGCATGGATTAGTTATGGATAAATCTACTCTACTCTGTATAGTATATAGCAGGAACACAGACTTGGAAGCTAGAACAAGGTTCTTCACTAATGCTAACAAAGTACCTTTGGGCAAATTATGATCTCCCAGTCAGAAAAAGAAGATGGTGAGATCAAAGATTCGTCAGTAGCCTTTCTCCATGACTCTCTGATACTGTGGTGATTCTACTGAGTTTTTTTGTTTGTTTGTTTTTTGTGAGGCAGGGTTTCTCTGTGTAGCCCTGGCTGCCCTAGAACTCACTCTGTAGACCAGGGTGGATCCTACTGAGATGTGTGTGGAGGCGTTTGAACTCTCCTTCATGGTAGATCACTTGCCTAGCATAGATGAGGTTCTGGGGATGACTTCCTGCACCATAAAAGAAAAACAACTGTGAGGGGAAATTCAGTGTTTGAAAATGTAATTAAAAATTATATTAACAATAATCATATGGGAAATTATATATATATTGGGACCATGAGGGAAAGGACACCAAGTAGGACATGCCTTGGGACCATTGAGTAAAAGGAATATTGCAGGTTGCCTAGCAAGTGATGCTGAGCTGGAATTTCACAATGATGAGGGAATTCCCCCTGGGGACATGTAACATGTTAAGCTTCCCCTGGCTTCAGAAAACAGTTGTGGGGATAATTCATAAGAACTGAGTGAGAAGAGAGGAGCCTTTTGCGGTACTCCCAGGTGTCATGCGGGAAGCCCTTCCTACCACAGAGTATTTTTTAACACCACTCAGAAACAAAAGTGATGTTCAAGACAACTGACTAATTTTTGAATGTTGGCCATTGTCATTCTCTAAAAGGCTTTGTGGTTTGCAGAGTCTGCCCTGCTGAGGTCCTCCAGAAGAAATAAGCTAAGGATTGCCATGCCCCATGACTGCTTCAACTAGTGTTCCCAAACCCTACTTTTATCTGTCATCAAACAGAGTACTTAACTCCTTTTTTGATCTGTCAGTGCTAAACAAACTCTAATATAGGCACATCATTTTAGATGAGAAAAGTGAGTCTCAAAGGCAGCTGTAAGTGGCCTTGGCTGTTGAGGGCCATGAGAGGGGAGTCTGCTGGGCACAAGAAGTTCATATTCATCTTCTGTGGAAGGTGGCGACTGAGGGGTGGAAGGGAAATGGACAACCGAATACTCAGTCTCTGCTCCTCTTGAAGACTCTCTGTGTCTCTCAGTCTGGCTGGAGATGTTCTCATAGAACCCCTCATCAGAGTTGCCTGGCAGTCTTCCTCCGAGGGCCTTGTGATCAACAAGGACATAGCATAACTCCTCTGTGTACATCTGGCTAGCATTGTCCTGCAGGTCAAAGGAGAGTCGTCATAAAGATCTGGCCTCTTTCTGTTCCATTTATACTTGAGTGACCACACGGGCCTGGTGGGGGAGATTCTGTCTTCCACCACCACCACTTCCTCCATTTCATGGTCATCTTTTCTAAATGGCTGCAGCGGTATTCCAAATGCTAAACTAGAAGATGGAGTGTTTATGTCACCCAAAGTATATAGCTAACTTCGCATGTCCCTTCTTGACATGTTCCACAATGACCCTTGACCACTTTATGTGCTTCCCTTGGTCACAGAACATTGGTGTCATCATTTGAGATAGGGTCTCATGTATTCCAGTCAACATGCAGCAGAGGAGGACCTTGAACTTCTAGCCCTCTTATTTTTATCATATGAGTGCCATGGGAACATATATGTCACCACATTCAGCTTATGCTGTGCTGGGGATCAAACCCACAGCTTCCTGCATGCAACATCAGCACTCTCCACACCCTGAACAACACCCACAGGCTCCCTATTTGCAGATCACTGTATTAATAGTCCAAGGCAAGGTCTCACTAATGGTGGAATCTCAAGAGCTAAAAACCAAAGGCAGCAACACACAGTGAAAAGCATGTTGCTGCAGGAGTGGGACTGGAGTTTGGATGCTGATTCTGCCATCTCTCAGAGGTCTGGATTCAGAGACTATAACTCAAGCTCTCAGGCTTAGTAACCGGGAAGTGAGAAGACACAGTAATACAGCAATATGGGTTCTGTGGCAGCTCCATGAGATGTCTGTCAAACACTCAGCATATGGCCTGCCGTCAACAATGTGCTCAGCAAATGTTAGTTCTCTCCAGTCATCTATACAACAGGATTGCTGCTGTTCCTACCACCAGGCTCTGTGACTAACTGTGGGTTCCTGCCCTGGCATCTACAGTGTTTCTTCCATCTTGGGATCAGAGGGCTCTTATTACCTGCATAGCATCTGAAGTCACCCCTTCATCTGCAGAAAGAAAAAAGGCTCAATGAATTTCAGGTTGGGAGGAGACTCCAGGGGGTGAGGCTAAGGTGTTGGCAGTCAGACAGCCAAGGGACAGATAGAGTAGTCTACAGAAGTCCATAATGGACAAGAGTCCCCAAAGTACAGAGAAAGGACATTTTAAAAATGTAAGTCCATCAAGAGTAAAAATGACGTGGAAATGATGACTTATTTTGCTGGGCATTGTGGTGCCCACCTTTGATTCCAGAATTTGGGAGGCAGAGGAAGTTCCAGGACACCCAGGGCTGTTCCATATAAAAACTCTATCTCAAAACAAAACAAAACAAAACAGAACAATGACTTACTTTGCTTTGGGGACTCTTGTCTGGCTTTAAATGTGCTTAGGTTTTTCCTGTAAAAAAAGAATGTAGTTGGATTGTTTCAATATTCAGAAAGCCTTAAACATTGTATTATGAAACTTCAATTTCTATCATTGGTAGTTGGTAGTTCTTATTCTTTTTACAATACCTCTTTCAACAATAGGATTGAAAGAATAAGAAAGAGGAAAAATACAAGATGATGTCATCCCTCCACCCTTTTCTGTCTATATTTTGCAATCTGATATGTGCATATGTGGTGTTAAGAGGTTATATTTTTGGAGACCATTTCTGACACATAGCTCTGTTTTGTTTTATACCTTGCAAATGCAAGAACAGGCAATTTTCAATCCCAAGCCTAACCTGTGAACCCCCCAAACAAAAAACCAAACACTTCCCATTAAAATACACTGCATAGGGGAGCCCCTGGAATTATGATGGGAGCCAATTATCATCTAGTGGGCAAAGACACAATTTCTTATCAGGATGGCCCCAGGTCTGCTATGCTAAGCCTGGTTAATGTCTCTATCACTCACCGAGTGGTGGTAGGCTAATTTTAGCAGTCCTTTCACTCTCCAGAGTGTCTCAGTTTGGACAACAAATTATCACCTGGACTACAAACTGTGCAGAAGGCAGAAATGTGTGCTTCTATACGAGGAACTTGTAGTGTGAAGACTCTCTGTATTAATGGGCAGTTTCATTCTTACATCTGAGGCTTACCCATGCGAGAAGACGCTACCACCCATGAAACAATTATTCTTGATTCTTACCACATTTGGGGGGCTGTTTCCTTGGCTGGTTCTCAGTGGCTTTATCTGGGTTTGGTACATGGCTTGGGTATAGCCACAAGGGGGAAGGAGCTCACAGGTACCTTACAAGCCCCACAGCTAGGGAGCCAATTCGCTGGAGCAGGGCTTCACTTACCAAGGAAGGCAGGAACACCCTTCAACAATGTGGCAACAACTCCAGCATCTGAAATAGCTGAGAGAGGTGACAGAAAGTTGATGAGTCTGGCTTCTGGAACTTTGTTAACGGTGACTTCTTTCCCTTTGCTGCTTCTGTCCTTATGCCTTGGGTGAACTGGACATAGTGACGCCATAAGTTTCTAAGCAGGGTCAAACCTTCCTGTCTCATTCTCAGCAAGGGACACAAAAAGTTTTAAAACTCGCAATTCCAGGAATTTACTTGATACCTGTCGATGGAGTTATTGTCAGAAAATCAAGGTATGAGTATGCAGACATTTGAGAAATCATCTTGTTTGGGTCAAGCAGCATCTCCAGAAGATGTCACTGAACTCTGACTCTCTAATCTCTCCTACATGTCCTGCATTCTAACATTCACACGTCTATCTCCTTCACTAGAATGTGAACTTCACAAGATTGGGAACTATATTTGTCATGCCCATCACGGTTTATGTCACCAATGTATGGCACACTATCTGATATACAGTGAATTGGCTTTCCACAAATATTTGCTGAAGCTATAATGAGTAGCTGTGAGCACAGCCACCAGGTCTGCCACCCAGATTCCAATGGAATAGCTAAGTATGAAGGCTTATGCTTTTTACAGCAGAAATTGGGAAACTTATTTGGAAGTCAGGCATTTAGGATGAAGTCTAAAGCTCTGTGCTTCCTTCTGGATTGAAGGGACAGCTGCCTACCTACAGGGTTTATCATAAAAGCACCCCTTTAACACACGACATGTACCAAAGACATTTGGACAATAGCACTCAAGAATGTGCCCCCAGTGAACCTCCGCAGTAGTTCCTTCAGAAGGAGAACAGAAAAGGCTGGCTATAACCCGTGGCCATGGCTGTGACTACCAGCTTGGGTGAACATCTTAATGGATTCTGGGTTCTCTGTGCTATCAGTGACTTTGGGGGCAAGGCCACAGCTCTCTTCCTTAGGTCACCCTTAGTGTCCTTTGTGCCCTGTAAATCGTTTGCTTTCCTCTTCTGCTCCTCTTGTTGAAAGGCATCATATGGAAACTCCTGAATCGGCCCAGTGCTAAGAAACCAGGTTCACTAAGGGAACATGGAACTGAGCTGAAAGCGGAGGGTAGAGTTGTGAGCTATTGGATTCATACTCTTACTTCTAAAGAAAAATTGAGCCACAATTTAATTTGTAAAATGAGGACATATGTTCTACTTATTTCATGAAGCCGTTAAGGATCAGACGAAGGTGACGGTTTGCAAAAGTGACTTGGAAGTTTTCCTTCTTTCATACATTTTCTGGCAATGAACTCTTGCATTTTAATTTGTGTGTCTTGACTTAAGGTGAGCTGAGTTAAGCAAAACAACATCTAAAAATGTGTCCCCCGGTAAACGATCCCTGGAGTTCCCTCAGAAAGAGTAGCACAGGAAAGGTTGTATTGTGACCTCAAATTAGAGACACAAACCTCTGTGACATTAGAGAGACACCAGCAATCCTGAGTGCCCGTCTTTTCCATGAGGCCTCTGTCCTCAAGTCTGTGATTTCTCTCTCTGTCCTTGTCCCGCTCTCCTTTTCTCCCCTTTCCATCCTGTGCTGTGCATGCTTTAACAGATGGTCAATGATACCCTCGAGATATAGAATTCTCAGCTTGCACTGAAGATATGCAGCCTTGGGTGAGAAGGATCTTAGCATCCTTCCTCCAAACATAGTCTTGATTTTTTCTTTTAGGTCCTTTCTCAAAAGTGCATCCTGGAACACTGTGAAAATGGCTGCTAACTCTGTAGGTTATAGAACAATAGACTTTGCCATAATTTGGGATTCTTAGCCCCGAGAAACTTGTGCATTGCAAGATTCCTTCCTCAGGAGTTCCTTAAGACCAGGTACTCAAAAGGCCACCCAGGAAGGATGCATGAAACTGTATTGGATTCCACAGCTCTGGCATAAACATGAGCACCTCTCCACAGGCCTTTCAACCTCGTGCCATGGGAGAACGTATTGAGCTCAGAAATAGAAAGTTGAAGCTTAATATGACAAAGCCAACATAGAGATTTGAGTACAAAGGTACTTTATTCCAAAAACAAAGAGACAACAGGATTTCAGATCTTTATTTCAAGCTGTACCAGGGACTTACGCATCTGATTTCCTGTTGCCAAGGATACACACAGTTCTTAGAATAGCAGGATGTCTCCTGTCCAATGTGGGGAAGTCTTGTTTTCTTTCCTAGTGTTTTCACACTTACTGCCATTATGGCTGATACTGGGTCTCCACTGTGAGAATGTGTAGCCCCTGCCCTGACGGGCTTTTTGTTCCTGGGGAGTGGGCTAGCATATACTCTCACCTGCGTGTCCTCTGCTTGGCGTTTTGGAGTCTCAGATTCCAATGTGTCTCCTGAGTGTCCAGCTGCCACCTAAGATGTAAATATCAGAAATGGGCGGTGTGTTTCCTCCCATAATTCCCACTATAGTTTTGTGTATTTATCCAAGCTTTTTGTTTCTTCTGTGTATGTGTAGTCCTGGAACCGCCTTACCACTTCCCTCATTGCTTTGCCATTTATTCATGTCCCCTCCTGAAGCACGGGACATAGCCCATTTCAGATCTAACATCTTTATCACTAGAGAAACAGCTCAGACCCACAATCATAAGATAACGTCTGAGAGTCCTCACGTAAAGCGTGAACAGCCACCGCACAGGGAGAGGCCGGAGCCTTTTCGTTCATTCTCCATTTACTGCAGTTCCAGGGGCTGCACGCTAGCAATGGCTTCTATGAGACACCATCTTTTCCAGAAATCCAGAAACAAGGGGTAGGTAGAAGGGGAAGAAAACATTAAATAAAGATAATTAAATTCATTCTCTGTTTGGAATAGATGTCTCTTTAGTCATTCTTTTTTCATTTGCTGGAAGTCGTGAGTGTGGAGAAATAAAATTGGTGAGTACTTCCTAGTATACGCCAATCTTTCTATGTACTATATTTCATTCAGTTTCAGAAGAAGTCCACTGGTTGATATTATTGTCCCATCATTTATTCACAAGGGAACTGGGGACAAAATCTAGGCAATTTGTTTGAGGATCCACAAGAAGGGGGAAAATCTGGGTTTTCTGGGGGAAAATGCTTTGTCCTAAGACCATGGGCTCTCCTTGCAGGGAGAGATGGTTTTCATCCTTTGATCTGCAGAGGCATGGTAAGGAGAGTGCCCACATGGGTACCAGAGGAAAGATGGACAAGAGATGCCAGTGACGTAAAACAAGAACTTCAATTAGCCCAGGAATGAGGATGCTGGGGGATTTATTTAGGGATACAATGAGCTCTGAACCACAGATTGAATGTATAGACTAAATTCTTAAAACACAAAGAAAGAAGAGTGTGAGTTGGTCAGGAAATACTGCAGTGAAAGGCACCCAAGAGCTTTCCGGAGTGAATTCAATCATCTCTAAAATGTAATGGACGCAGCATCATAAAAATCTAGCCACTGAGTAGAAAATTATTATTTTTGCATATTTATGAGAAAAGCTCATTTAAAATATACAAATGGCTTTTCACTTTGGAAACAAAATAGAGTAAGCCCCAAACAAAAATTGAAGGAAGGCATTACTGGCTCTTCGTAGGTAAAGAAACACAAATGACTGATGGACACAGGAGTTAATAAAGACTGTGTATGTAACGCCGTAACTGTTAGTGTGAACACCAGCTCATTCCATCTCCTCCTACCTGCATCTCTGTATTTTTCATCTCTCACGATCAATATACATCAGCATTACAACACAACCCCGCAGCAAAGTTCCGAGACACGGAAGTGCATGTATGTCATTACAACACAACCCCGCAGCAACGTTCCGAGACACGGAAGTGCATGTATGTCATCCATCACTACGTCCTCATCTATTCTAATCTACGTTTTCTTTTCTCTCTCCTCAGGAATGCTTCCAATCATCCATCTAGCAATTACTGTGTACCTGCTGTGTGCCTAGAGCAAAGGCAGGAACCAGGAGTTCCCAAAGCAAAGAGCAGAAAATAAAAAGCAATCCTTACATGAGAGGCGTTCACAGAGAGATATAACGGCAGGCAGTCATTATAGAAGGCCATTAGCAAGTTGGAGGATTGTAAGAGAGTCCAGGGCAAACACTCAGGTAAGGCTGGCTCTCAGGAAACTACACAAACACTCCCCAAGTCTCCTTGGGTAAGTGACATTTTGCAGGACCTCATTTTTCTATGTTCCCCTTTATATGCTGAGACCAAGGCAGCAAGCACAATCCGGGAAGACCCCCTGCCAGCTTACTCTCTATGGCTCACCTCACTTCACACCATAGAAATCCTTTTATGTCAGGTGATAGAAATTTTCTTTACGTGTGTTTGCTTTGGTTGAATGAAAATGATGATCTGAAAACGGAGATTAGCCTCCTGTCAATGAACCCTGAAGTCAGGGATGATGTATGCAGCTGCCATCCACGCTAAGAACCTCTGGGTGGGATTACACTGTGATTTCTATTTAAAGTGAGGAGAACAGCCAGGCTGTGGTGGCACACACATTTAATCCCAGTTTGAGGCCAGCCTGGTTTACAGAGCAAGTTACAGGACAGCCAGGGCTACACAGTGAAACCCTGTCTCAAAAAACCACCCCCAAAGCCAAAACAAACAAACAAACAAACAAACAACAAAATAAAAGTGTCCAAAGGCTAGGAACAGGAGGGTAAATCTTTTCCCTAATGACATGACCTTCCTTAAGCTGTTTTTCCTAATGACATGACCTTCCTTAACCTGTTCGTAAATGCACCAACCGAAGCCTCATGGTGGTAGGAAATGTCTATTTATTTTAAATTTATAAAGAATTCCCGAAAGGGTGGATGCTCATGAACATATTTAGGAACATCAAGAGTCCATGAAAGCATCCTGAGATGGAGAAGAATGGTTGAAGACTTCAACCATTCTCCTCCTGCAGGAGGTAAAACCTGCAAGAAAGTCACCTGGTGTGCGGCTCAGGAGGTGATGAATTCTTGTCACACTCCTTTCCCGGTCCTCTCACCCTAAGAGTAGCCCTCCTTTTCTCTTTCACCACCGGGCCAGGTCCCTGCTCACCAGAGAAAGAGAACTCACCCGATTTTCCTCTGTAGACAGTTCCCCATCAGGCTTCTCAGCCCCTTCCCTGAGTGTGTTCCCACTTCCTTCTCAAAGGTCTTGCACCTTACTCTTTGGGGCAGCTTCCAACTCACAGCAGGAGCAGAGCAGCGCTGGCCAGCTGCAGACTGTCAAAGGAGGAGGCGCCTGCCTGCAGGAGGAGGAAGAGGGCTGGGGGAGTGTGAGAGGCACAGGCACGTAGAATATTCTGAAAGCCAGTCAAAACCCTGCTGCACCAAGCTATTAACTAAACCGGAAACTGCTGGTCAGGGAGACTCCAGGCTTGTGGTTGCAGAGGGGCTATAAGAGTTTTCCATGGCAGACACCCACATTTATTAAATCACTGTTTCAGGAAAGACAAATGGGGGAGGACCTTGGTAAACAAGGAAACAACAAAACCCTGCAAAACAACAACAACAAAAACCCCAGAATCAAGTCACAGTCTAGCTGGACATACATAGACTGTCAGAATTTACTCAAAAGGACATATACTGGAGTGACTGCAGAAACAAGGAACATTGCTGGGTGGGGCAGCAATAGAGCAAGAGTAGGGTACAAGTGGTATTAATCCACAAGAAGGAGGGGGAGGGTCAAATAACAGTATACATGTCTGAAGAAGTCATAAGGAATCATATTATTAGCTGTCTACCTAAAAGTACCTATAATGTACATACATATAGATAGATAGATATTATGTACATACACACATTCTGACTTAACTAAAACTTTTCCTTCTTGGCTGGCAATGTTCCTTCCAAGAGCCAAAGACCATTGAACAAAAACTGCAACACCACACGAGAAGACTTCTTTTGAGGTGTTGGTCAGGGCTTTCAAAGAGACTCCCCAAACACACAGCCTATTGCTATTGCTCTTGGTTGCCCCCTAAAGGCGGATGGTAAGTCCTTATCGCTGAAGACACTTCAGAAGGCCCACTGATCTGGAACAGACCAGAAGGCCTCTCCCCTGAGGACTAACTCTTATGGTACAGAAGGTACCACGTAAGCTTCCAGAGGAGGGAGACAACCAGCAGTCCTACCTAGATAATAATGCCGATGAGTCTATGAATCACTTGATGACCAGCATAACACAATAGTTTTAAGAGTGGCACAGTGGCACACATACCGTGGGGGTGACCAACAGCTCTCTAGTTGGACCTCAGAGCCATTCAACAAGAGGGAAATCATGCCTGGCACTGGAAACCTAGTCAGCTCCCCAGAGCTAGTGAAGTCATGCAAACCAATAAGGCACATTTGTATACAGATAGAACAGGCTTCCCAAATAAGTCAGCAGGCCCATGTTTAGGTATTTTTCCAGGTTGAAAGGATAACCTCTGAGAATCTAGATTCTGGATATAAAATTTTATATCAATTCCCACATCACTCACTAAAAATTCACAAATAAAATATAGCCTCTGAAGGCAGTGAATGGATGAAAAAAAAATATCCCACACAGTGGAATATTGCCTGGCAGTGAAAAGAACGGACCCCTGGGTTACATAACAATTAGAATAATTCTGAGCGCATTACCTGACTGAAAGAAACCAGACCTGTAATGGGTTTGTGACTTTCTGGACAAGGCAAAACTAGGAGCAGAAAGCAGGAGTGCCTAACAGGAGCACCCCACCAACCTCTAATATGTACGGGTGGCAGTAATTCATGTTAGGAGGGGATTTTGAACTCGGTCTTGACTGTAGTGGCTGTGTGTTGAGGCTTTCCTCGCTCTTTACAGAATGGTACCAAGGGGGGATTAACTGTATAGAAATTATATTCCAATAGAGAAAAAGCTTAAAATGAAATCTGGGACTGCAATCTTGGTTTTTTTTCATCATTGCTTTATTTTTTTCATTAATCTTGTTTATGATGGTTATCTTTTGTTATTCATTCGTTCATTCATCCCCTCAACAAGTATATGTTGAGAACCTACTGTGTGCTGAGCACCTTGGGCTCAACAGTGAGCAAAGCAGAGGGAAAACCACTTCTTTATTTGGCCTTGAGTAACACAGAGGTCTTGTCTAAAGCCAGTAGCAGGAGGGGGACTGCCTTAGTTGCTGGTCTATTGCTGTGAAAGACAGGCGAACAAAGCAGCTCTTACAGGAGAAGAAAGCGTTCAGTTGTGGGCTTGCTTATTGTTTCAGGGGAATCGTCAAGGTGAGGAGCAGACAGGCGTGGCATTGGAGCAGTAGCTGAGAATTTCCCATCCTGATCTGCAGGCAGCAGGTACGGAGGAGGATGTCGTCTCTCCTGGGATTTTGACAGCGCAAGACCCAGCCTCAGCGACACACCTGCTTCAAGGTTACACTTACTCCTACAAGGGCCACACCTCCGAATCCTTCCCAAATCTTGGCGGTGGCTGTTTACGCTAGAGGTGGACATATTAGAGGTGGGGACTGCAAATCAGTTTTTGGTCTTGAGTCTCAGTTTTCAGGCGTCAGTTTTACTCTGACCACCAGGTGGAGACATTGAGCTGTGGAAGTGTCAGATACCGGCCAAGAAAATGTGTTGAGTTTTGCAAGAGGTGGGGCAGAGCATTTATTACATGCACTGGTTAGTGTGGTCCAGACTTTGTGCTAAACTCTTCCCTCTGCACATAAGAAACTGCTGCAACTCCAAAAAGAAATCTCTGAGCCATTTTCTCCTATTACCATCAGTGTTTACTTCAGTACTTAAGACCCCTGAGAAATTGTGTGCCCTGAACTGTGAACAAAAACCTAGATATTTATACAGAAGTGAGTGTAAAATTAGAAGATTTAGGAGCTGAGATCTTTGAGCTTTTCTATTTATTGTTTGCCGTTGTGTGGGGGAGTTAACAACCAATGTAAAAATGATCCCATTATACTTTTATATTATAAGGTAATGAGATCAGAATAACCATTGGTTACCGGATTTGTGAGAGTCCCACACGCCAGCAATTTTTATGTGAGAATTCTGTGGTTATCTCAGTATCATTACCTGCCTCTTTCAGTTGAGTAGGGATGAAAGAGCCTCTCGTGTCTTACTCAGGCTGATGACCCTGTGTCGAGCTCCAGCTGTGGCAGAGAGCTACACTTTGGTGACAGGGTCATTTCTTACATCAGTGTCTTATGTAGGGAGGGCTTTACAGTCCAGTCCACACTTCCAGCCAGACACTGACAGCCACCGAAACTGTGGCTGAATACTTCTCTCCAGTGGCCGAGTTTTCCAAAGTAGAACCCAGACAATCTAAGCAGCACAGCAAATGGCATGGGATTAAAGGAGTTCACAACTGTAAGGTAGAGATACACAGCGAAGCTGTGAAATGGAGTAATTTCACCCTGTTCCCTAAGGTCCATGACTTCCTCTGCAAAATGAGGGTCCCTCCACTTCTAAAACATGTGTGATGTCCTCATGAGCTGTTGGAAGAGAAGACTTCTTCCCTGTCCTGACGCTTGGCTCAGATTGAGAGGGCACTCTCCATCCCTTGTCTTTGCACTCTTCAACTGCCTCCTGCGTTTTATTGGACCGAGGTTGCATATCTGGTCTGGATGGAAGCTGAACGTGGGTAGTCTCTGTGCAGTTCTCCTTCCATTTTGGGCATGGATTAACCCTTAGACATCCCATATGTCCCTCTATTCCCAGCTGTGCACCAAGCTCAAAGCCAGATGTCTGCAACAGTTCTATCAAAGAGAAGGTAATCCCATTCTCTTGTTGGCCCCAGCAACAATAATGGTGTGTGTGTGTGTGTGTGTGTGTGTGTGTGTGTGTGTACATCTACCTGTGTGTGTATACACATGCAAGTGTGTGATTTACTATCTTAATTCTTCCTCAGCTGAGAAGGCAGAAGCAGATCTAATGCAGTCTCTGAAACATTATGCAACAGCTGCTTAGTCACTAATATTGGGAAAAGGTTGGCTGAGGTTCCCAAGAGGATCGGATCTGTCCATGACAGGGACATCTACACTTGGCTCCTCTGTCTCCATCACAAGCTGTTGGCATAACATTCATAATTCTCAATGCATGATCCTAAAGATAGGCATTAAAATTTTTATTAATTCTTCAGGTATTCATTTAGGGTTGTCCATACTGGAGGAATGTAACAGCTTATTTTCAACTCCCCATTCTGTCTCCTAGACACTGTGAGTTGTTTTTTTTTTTTTGTAAATTACTTGAAATTTCTGTCTTCTTTTGGTCTCCCATAAATGGTGAAAAAAATACATCTACGTTGCTGTATCAATTTTATAATGATCAAGTTCCGGACTAATATACAGTGAAACATGTCATGCACCCGAGTTTTTTTTTTTAATTTTATTCTTCTCTCATATGTTACATCCTGACAGCAGTTTCCCTTCTCTCCTCTCCTCTCAGTCTCCCCTC
>JAQHUG010000033.1:8692888-8708451 GCA_028555095.1 Dicrostonyx torquatus | reverse complement strand
GTTGGACTGGGCGGTATGTGGGGGGCAGGTGTGTGTTGTAGGTTCCCAGCCGCCTAGCTCCCTGTGGTCTAACCTGCATCCATCTGCGACGGTGGCTCGTGGCATCTGCTCACTTCCTTCTCTCTTCCCAGAACTTCCTTTCTGTCTACTCTGCCCACCTAAGGGCTGACCTATATCTTACAAGCCAGGCGGAGTCTTTACTTAACCAATCAAAGCACAGAAATACAGGTGGACCTTCCCACAGCTGATTAAATTGTTAAACAGCAATTTATTAATTCACTAACTTATTATTTTAGATTACATATATAATATTTTATTATTTATTATTTAATAGCAATTTATTATATAAATTATTATCTCTCTCTCTCTCTCTGCCTGCCCTTCTTCTGGAGAGGCAGCTTCTGCCTTTCTCTCTCTTCTCCCCCCTTCTCTCCTTCCCTTTCCCCTCCATAACTCACTAAATAAACTCTATACCCAAACTCTCTCTGTATGGTGTATCTATCTGTCTGTCTCCTACCAAGGCCTCAAGCCACCCTCCAGGGGACCCGCCGAGTTCTCCATGGTCCCACATCACCTCTTTAAAAATGATAACATTGGTACATGACTTGGCCAGGCTCTCTCCATGTTCCCTCTCACCCATGGGTGGCCAGCTGAGGACACTTGGGGATCCTAGACTCGGACCACTTTCCAACATCCTGTGCCTCCTCCATCACTACAAATGGTAAGGTCCCCTTCTCCAAATCATCTTTCACTGACATTCATCTCTGGTTATTCCCCATGGCTAAGAACTGAGATTTGGCTCACTGCTCAGACTTTAGTCCTCTCTTGGGCACTCAGAGTGGTCCTATCTGCCCCCCCATTCATATTTATAAACGATAACACTCTCTACCAATACTATCCAGTGATTCATGCCTCTGCTATTCAGAATGTAAATCATAACCAAACATTTTCTTTTGGGAGAGGGGCTAACTATTCTGTCAAGAATTTTTCATATTATTTTGGTAATTATTCAGGCTTATATTTATAGATAAAACATAAATATTTCTAGTGTAACTCTGATATTGGTTATTAGATATTGGGATGGTTGATTTTGATTTCCACCAGAAGGTGACTTGATTAAATAGAGGACACCTTTGGCAGTTAATAAAGCTTACTCTGTTTGTGAAACATTTCCAGATTGATTAGGTCTCTGGGGTTGTAAGTGCTCAAGTCCAAAAAACAGGATCTCAGGGCTTCTTTCACCAGGAGTATTCAGTTGTAGAAGCTATGGGCTTCTCTAAACATTGCCTCAGAGTCCAAGCCCAGAATATAACAAAGCAGAGCTTTTCATAAAACTTTGCTTTCTCTGTCTCACATATATGGTAACTTACATTTTTACTGGGTGCTTTAAACTGCTGGACGATGAGAATAAAAGAAGTTGGAATGCAGAGGGAAGGGGAAAGGGGGTTGAGACGGTACATAAGGATACTGACCAGTGCTAGTGTCTACTTCCTGTTTCTTTCCCTTGCCTGGGTGTGTGGGGTACCACAGTGGGTCTTAATGTGTGGAATATATTGTCCTGGATGTTTTGGGTTTCTCTTTGCTTCCAAGATGCCATAAAGTAAAAGAAATGTCTACTTTGCCTCAGGCTTCTGAATCCATGATGTTATAGCCGCCAACCCCCATAAAAGCCTTTGTCAACAGAAGAGGTAAAGAACAGAGTGAAGTCTCTGAGACCATGAATTGAAACGGAGTTCTCCTCCTGTAGGTTACTGATTTCAGGTTTTCTTCAGAGTGATGGGCAATTTAGCATACCAAACATGACGGATAAAAGAAGAAGATCCAGGCAGAATGCATACACCTGTTCCAAAATGCAGGCATCACTATTTTTGTGAAAAGTAAGCTCTTATAATTATGCCTAAGACATCTAACTCTGTTGTAAATGGGTGGAGAGGTGCGTGTTGTGTTCCCCAGCTGCCAGCCGCTGGCCCGCTTAGCCGCTGGTTGCTTACTTATGCCCGAAATAACCACATGAGAACTGTATTAATTCAAATACTGCCTTGCCCATTATCTCTAGCCTTTTCTTGGCTACCTCTCACATCTAAACTAACCCATTATAAAAGTCTGTATGTCACCACAAGGTGGTGATCTTACCAGACTGTTCTAAGATACATCCATCTGCGGCGGGAGCTTCATGGCGACTGGCTCTGACCCAGTCTTCTTCCCAGCGTTCTCTTTTCTTTTCCCTGCCTATCTAAGTCCTGCCCTATCAAATGGCCCAGGCAGCTTTTTTATTTAACCAATCAAAGCACAGAAATACAGATGAGCCCTCCTTCATAACTCACCTTTAAAATCTGGTTTCATTGAAATTCTCCGAGGTGGTATATACTTTTTTACATTCCATCTGAATTTTCTTGCAGCAACTGAGGTTTGAATAATCATTACTTTTGTGAATTCTTCAACGCCTTGTATCTGAAAGTTGATGGAAGATGCGTTGCTTCCTGAGTGAATGTTATGTGGTTACTCTGGCAAGCTTGTTTTCTAGGTCCTCAGCCTCCTGACTGCTGGGATGACCAACACTGGGCACCATGCCTTGTTCTGCATACACACACTTCCTTGATGCATTCAAGTATATTATTTCAGACAGACTTTATGATAACAGCCCTAACAGTATGCTGTCTTTTAGTAAATGAAGACCAAACCACAGTAAACACACTGCTGCTTATTCAACAGAGCATTTGAGATGTAGTTTCTTTACTAAACATCAAAAATTGCCAGGTTTTGCCCTTTATATGATTAATGATAGATGGTCACTATTGATAACATATCTTTAGGATGAAGTACTGCTCAAAGTCATTCTTAAGGATATTTGGATACAGAGTACCCTTATCCAGATCCAGATATCCAGAGTATCCAGTATCCAGAGTAAACCTGTTAAGTATTGTTGAAGATGATCATTCTACAATGTGATTATTATAAGCACCATTTAGTGTCTATTCCATTTTTGAGACGTTAGGGGCTGGTAGGGCCATTCGGCATTTTGACTAACAGCTGACAGACTCTGCCTTACGTCCTGTAGTCTTGAGTTCCGGGTTGTAAGACCCCCAGTTTCTGCTCTAGTAACTCCTGTGGTCACCCAGAAAGCTCCCCTCTGGCTGCATGGACCACGACAACCACAAGTGCTGTTCAAGCTTCAGCTCCTGCTTAAGGAGGTCTTGCTCCACTCAACCACCTCTCCAGGCAATTTGCATCAGCTTTACAACATCCCACTCCAGGAGAAATACACCTTTGTCAACTGGAGGAGACCATGTTCATCTGGCAGCTATTCTCACAGCAGGCAAGAGATACAGCCCTCCCCAGTGCCAAAGCTTTGACTTGTCATAAAGGATGTGATTGGTGTGTACAAAAGGGCTGTGATTGGTGGAAATGGAAGCTGTGAAGCACAGGCCTGTGATTAGTATACTACCAGGGTGCCCTAACCCCCTTCTATGTATATAATATATACATAGAATACATATACATATAACATATGTATATGTATACAAACAAGCTTTCACTCAGCCTCCCTCAACAGTGGAGCACCAGATCCAAACACGGTCTCCTACTTGTGGTCTTACTGCAGAGACAGTCAGCAGAGATAGCAGAGAAAAGAATAGAGCAGGACCCTGGGAGCAGGGGCAGCAGCCACAAAGCCACTGAAGAGTTGCAGAGAATATCCAAGGCAGAAACCATACGAAGTTAAGAAGGTGACTGACATTGAAAATGCTGTGAAGAGCCAAAGGCAAAAACTGGAAGGATGGGGAAGACAGCAGGCTGTGGTTGCTAGGAGACTGGTTGCTAGGAGGCTAAGGATTATGGAGCTAAGAGTCCTGACATGCAGATCTGTAACCCTCAGCTTTGAATGGTTGGAGCTATAAACCACTGGTCATGGTATAGACCTGCAAGTCTCTGGGTCAAAGCTGTCAGTTCTAAGGGAGCTGCCCTTTGAGGACCCAGAATTTCCAGCTGGGTGGCAGAAGTCAAAGGCTGTATTTTGACAAAACGGAATTGACTCAGTAGGTGAAAGGAATTAGCTGTGTCAGGGTCACGGATGAACAGAAAGGAAACAGGAGTTAGGGAGTCAACAACAACAACAACAAAAAAACCAACCCCCCCAAAACAAAACAAAACAAAACAAAAAAACCATACAATCACAAAGGCACTGGCCCCACAATGTTTGGCTAAGTTCACCAGTCTCAGAGTATTTTCATGTCTATAAGCTTTCCATTTGGAAGAAACTCATCCAAAATAAAACAAGCCTTCTCAAAATTAGTGATAATAATATCACACGCATGGCCAGGACGCTTGTTAAAAAATTCCACGGAACAGTGTGCTCTCTCTATGTTGACAAATTCATCTGACCTGCCCTTCAACAACGGCCTGAAGATACAGCCTAGCAGATCTTTGTAGGGGGTTTTCAGCTCTTGTCAATCAAGGGAGCTGATAAAATAATTTGTTTGGTTCTCTCCCCGGCTCCCCACCACCACCACCACATCTGACAGTGGTTGCACCCTTCCCTGATGACTAAAATGCAGTAAAAACTGTCCAGAAGTTTGCTTTTCATCCCTTGGTCCCAAGTCTATCCTGGTAATCCGTTCTAGCTGTGCACTGTGACTACACATATGTACCTGTCCCATGACAGCTGTGCACTATGACTACACATATGTACTGTTCCATGCCAGCTATGCTCTGTGACTACACATATGTACCCGTCCCATGACAGCTGTGCACTGTGACTACACATATGTACTATTCCATGCCAGCTGAGCTCTGTGACTACACATATGTACCCGTCCCATGACAGCTGTGCACTGTAACTACACATATGTACTGTTCCATGCCAGCTGTGCTCTGTGACTACACATATGTACTGTTCCATGCCAGCTATGCTCTGTGACTACACACATGTACTGTTCCATGCCAGTTGTGCACTGTGACTACATATATGAACTGTTTCATGCCAGCTGTGCACTGTGACTACACATATGTACCTGCTGGTTTTCACAGGACTGACGCCTTGTGGGCAGTCTCATTGGTCTTGCTCACTGTGCTATTCTAGCACTGCTCCTGTCCTATTGCAGCTGCCTGAAATGAATCTGAATGCACCTGTGGCTAATGGAACTGATTTCTGTGTCTGTCTTTCTAATTCACTTCCTGTAGTTCTTTTACATGTCCCCAATTCCTTGCAGTGTGTGCCTCTTGTACTCCCTGTCTGCCACGTACAAATGCACACCCACACTCACACACTCACAAAGCTTCTCTCTGACTTTGTGTATGGCTCAGGTTGTCCTTTTGAACTTCTAACAGTTTAAATGGGAAGTGCTCGCTTTTACATTCATTTTCTGAGCCAGAGGAAACCATCTCCACTCTGGTTAGTGGGGTTTGTCAGAACCTTCCAGAGTACTGCTGATTCTGAACCGTATGAATGAAACTAGTGGGTCTCATGGTACTAAAATGTAACTGTGGCCGAAATTCTGCACCTTGGTGTGTTTTGTTAGCTTTGACAGTGGATGGACAAAGCTTGCCTCTAGGGCACTGAATGCAAATGCACTCAATGAGCACTGTGCCTGTGAGTGCACAGGGGTGTGGATGAGTATGCGATTGTGGGACGGAGGGAAGGAGCAGATGGGCAGGTGGGAAGCCTGGCTGTCGCGACAGTCTGAGAGCGTCCTCTTTCTGTACCTGGTGGCATGTCACAGGAATTAGAAAAGGTGCCTTGTAAATTTTTCGCAATTGGCAGTCTTCTGCAGATCCGTGGATTAGGACAACATGGGTTACAGTCTCGTCGTAGATGTCAGTTTTTGTGGTCTTGGGGATGTCCCGGACGAAGACGTTGCAGAGTTTCAACTGCATCTTGTAGTTCCAGTCCTGAAGGAGAAGCACAACTTCACAGTTTCTGCCACCATCGCTGTGCAGGTTTACTTGGGGATGGGGTGCATAGGGAGACTTCGGAAAGACCCTCTTACCTCAAAAGATAAGTGCTCCCGGATCTTCTGGGCAGTAATGGCAAGCCCGATTTTTTGCCACATTTTATGTTTCAGGTTAGGATATTTTTTTTCAAAGGCTTCATACAAGTGGCTGATGGGGATGAAATACGTCTGCAGAGAGGAAGGTAGAAAGTGAGCAATTTGTGCATGCCCTTGACTGAAGGAACATCTGCATCCCCGTACAGTGGGGCTCAAGCGAAGAATCAAAATGCTTTTGCAGTCCAGAAATCTCACAAAATACATTCATTAGCTCATACTTGTAATCTTGCCAGAGCCACAATTCTAGAAAGTCTCATGAACCAACAAGGACTCTTTCGTTTGTTTTTGTAAACTGTATGTCTTTCTGGGTGTAGTCTGATGTTTGCACATCGTGAAATTGTATTGAACTAAACACCAGCCACCACCTTACGTATTTAATTTTATCCTTTTCATTGGCAAATAATAGCTATTTATGCTAATGAGACACACATCATGCTAACTAACGTATCTTCATTGGCAAATAATAGCTATTTATGCTAATGAGACACACATCATGCTAACTAACGTATCTTCACTTTAACAGCTTACAATGTTTTTGTGTCAAGGACATTATAAATCTATTCTTTTAACCGTTTTGACATATACATTGTTATTACTGTGTTCACCATGCAGTGCTAAACACTAAAATATATTCTTCTGGTAAACAGAAGTGGACTCTTGACCACTGCCTTCCCTTCCGCTTCCATATACTTCTGGTCACCACCCCTCTGTGCTCTCTGAGGCAAGTCTGCTGCTTTACATTCTACCTGGAGGTTAAAAAAATTGCAGTATTTTTTTTCTGTTCCCGGTTTGTAACATTTGCACATTCTCCTTCAGGATCATTCACGCTGCCGCAAAAACAGAATCCCATCCATTAAAAAACTTTATTACTTTGATTAGTTAACATTTACTCCATAAATTAATTAATCCACACACATGCCATGGCACACCAGTGAAAATAAGGGGGCCACCTGCCGTGAAAATTGCTGAGATTTGTTGTAGGGACTTATTTGTTGTTTGGTCCCTGAGAGTCACTGCAGGCTGGCTGTTATAATTGAGATAAGTGTAAGATGGAGACGAGTTAACTTCGAAACTGTCTCCACTGTGAATCCCATCAGTGCTCACTCTCAGCACTGACACAGTAGACCTAGGAAAGGCGGGGCTCATCTCAACATCGATGGGGCAGGTTCTGAGAAGGCCACTGGATGTGTGGTCTCTACTTCCATGGTCTATTATTTCTGCTTCTTAAGCTGGATGGATGCTGCTGGTTTAAAACAGTTTCTGCTTTTTGACAAATGTTCTTAATCTGTGGTGGTATTTCTTCTACTGCTTTTTAGTGTTTGAAATAAGGTATTGCTTTGTGGCTCTTGCTAGCCTAGAACTTGTTATGTGAAGTAGGCTAGCCTTGAATTTGGGAGGATAATCTTGTCATTTTCTGGGATTACAGGTGTATGCCCTTGCACCTAGTGGTACTTCTTTACCACTAATATCTCTAAGTCATTCTCAACAATCTATGAAGTGTGGTTTTGCTCAGCCTGTTGGACGTGCAGTATATCTTTCAGCTGAGGGCATGTAGAGAGCCTCCATGGAATTTCGTCTCTGGGACATCAGCTGGATGCTGGATTACAATCAACCATTTAATTGAATATAACTGCACAGTTCATCAAAACCACTGTCTTCCGGCACTGTGACTGGAGAACAGTTGAGGGAGGAGAGACATGGGTGAGGTGAAGGGCTGTCCTAGGGGAACAGTGTCTCTCTCACACACACACACGGGGTGAGGGGAAGGGCTGTCCTAGGGGAACAGTGTCACACACACATGGAGTGAGGGGAAGGGCTGTCCTAGAACAGTGTCACACACACACGGGGTGAGGTGAAGGGCTGTCCTAGGGGAACAGTGTCACACGTACACAGGGTGAGGAGAAGGGCTGTCCTAGAACAGTGTCACACAGACACGGGGTGAGGGGAAAGGCTGTCCTAGGGGAACAGTGTCACACAGACACGGGGTGAGGTGAAGGGCTGTCCTAGAACAGTGTCACACACATGGCTGTTCTAGTTTCTCATGTTGCTTTGATAAAACACTATCAGAAAGTATCTAGAGTAGGAATTTATTTGGATTCCCACTGCAAGCTGCAGCCCAGCATTCTGGGGAAGCCAGGCAGGAACTCAAGCAGCTGCTCCCCTCACATTCATGGACAAGAGCAGAGAGAATGAATGCGTCTTTCTTTGTCTGCTCTCTTTTGATGATTGTGGTCTGGAGAACAGGGCCTCTGACAATGGGCCAGGTCTTCTCCGTTGATTAAAAGTCCACACGGTCCCCTACAGACACACTCATGTGTCAGCCTGCTCTAGATCATTTCTCATTAAGAATCCTCCCAGGTGATTCTAGACTGGTCAAATTGACAGTTAAAATTAATGAGTTTTTTTCCCTTAAAAATGTAACTTCTCTTCCAAGGACTTCCAGACTTATCTTCATCCCTGCTTGTTTATTGTGTTGAAAGACATTGCCCCATGCATTTTGTGAGGTTTTGTGCTTGGTTGTGGTTGGTATGCTGTGTATACAGTGGCTTCATAGTGGTTTGCTAGTGTTTTTTTATCCAAATCCTAGTTACCCAGAATGTCACATGTATGTATTTTACTATGCCATTACTTAAAGATGTTTTTAAAATGGAACAGATGTGATTATCCTACTAAAACAAATAAACCAAAAAAAACCCCAGTAAATGGGTCTAAAGGGCTGTGAGAAACGAGGTAGTCATATAAAATCCATACCTGAATCACTGGCCTCCGAGTGATAATGGTAACGCACAGATACGCGCTCACACTTAAACTTATTGTGACTGACAGCTAGACTTTCTGTAACTCTTTCAAATGCCAAACCTTACACAACTTGTTTGAAACACCCATCAACACCATGCTTGTTCCCCCATGCTCTATCTGTAAGCTAAAGTGCACAGAAAATACTGGCTCTGGAGCATTCATCAAGAGATAACAAATCTCTCCATCCTCTCACCGTGCACCTGCAGCACCTTATAGTTTTCACTCTTAAAAGCATCCTTTTTGCAGGAAACACAGACTCCTGCTAAAATTCTGCTTCTTCTTTTTACCACATCCTTCCCCATCTTCCCTATTCTGTACCTAAAATGTGTGGGGAATGCTTTCTCTATTAGTTAAACATCTTCACTTTTCAAATAAAATTTAAGGCTCCTGAAGCCACTCAAACCCCGTAAGAAATTCTGTCTTCACATAAAACTCTTTATAAAAAACATTCAATATATTGTTCATAATAAAGTTTCCCAAATTGTCTCCATTACATCTCTTTATACTTGGTTTATTTAAATGAGGGCAATTGCACACAGGTGTTACACCTCTTGTGTCCATTTTCACTAATATTCCCTTGCCTTTGCCCCATTTCCACTTAATGCCACTGACTTGCTAGAAAAGTTAGGGCACTTGTCCTTCAAACCCTCCATGTTCTAGATAAATCAAATGGTTTGCTCTTGGCTTCACTGACTTGTCTCCTTGCGTGCCCTGGAAAAACTATTCCTAGAAAATGGTTTGGCCTGTGGGTTTAAAGAACCTCTGGTTTTGTGTCTTCCCTGTGCTCTTCTGGTCGAGAGTCATTGTTCCTTCTGTGGCAGTGGGAGCTCCCGCAACCCTGGCGGTTTTGTCCTCTCTCATGTCTGGGGCGGGAGGAGGGCTTTTCATCTATCTGATCAGCTTTCCTACCAACGCATGCTGGTGCTTACTTCCCCCCTTCTTCATCCTGTAATTTATGACACATTCTTTTCTTTTCCTTTCTATTTAATGAGAATCATTTTATGGTGGTGAATTTATAAGTTAAACTTCACACAGCTAGATTAAAGCCTTCATTCAAGTAGGAATTTGCCTAGTCCTGAACTCTATACATGTTAGCGAACTTCTAGCCAGTCCATATGTGCTATTAATAGTTAACATAGTCTACCCAATTTTACCATGAAACAGCTCATCAGACTCAGATTTCCCGGTTAAAGTCTTCTTTCACTGTAGTAGGCTCACTTCTGAAGCCGCTTTGCTAGAACATTATGTAAAGTGTGCATATATCTGTAAAAAATGCCTGCTCCTTTACCTTTCCTATACTTAAAGCTACTTGTTGACACTGGCCCCTGAGCACTAAAAGTATCCTAGATTTGATACCAGGCATGAAATGAGCTACAGCAGCAAGACAGAAGCATGGTGCCTCCAACCTCCACAACAGTCTTGCAGGTGGCAGAATACTGCATCCGCTCTTTCGTCAGGCAGTTCAGCTCGCCTATTATTTCCCCGCTGAGTAAATACTCTGTGTAATGCTGTGGGTAAGTTTTAATGTCTGATTCTGAGGGTACCCGCTCCATCTCCAGCTGCGGCTTTGACCTTCTAAGCTGTTAAGAAAACAAAGAGAAAACACGTAGGCTGATTAATTTACAACACCCAAACTCAACACTTCAGTTTTAACCATTCCATTGTAACCAAAGGGTTCTAGAAATGGTTCTCCCTTTTAAAGTCAAGTTATTAAATTAAGCACTGTGGTAATTTGAATGTAATTGGTCCCCATAATCTCATAGAGAGTGGCACTCTTAGGAGGTGTGGCTTGGCCTTGTTGAGAAAGTGTGTCACCGTGGGGCAGGCTTTGAGGTTTCCTGTGCTCAGGATACCACAAATGACTCAACTCACTTCCTGTTCCTACATGATGTAGGACTCTTAGTTATTCCTCCAGGACCACGTCTGCCTGCATGCTACCATGCTCCCCACTGTGATGATAGCGGACTGACCCTCTGTCAGCTGCCACCTCAGTTAAATGCTTGCCTTTGTAAGAGTGGCTGTGGTCCTGGTGTCTCTTCATAAGGATAAAATCACTTAGACAGGCAGTGACTTTCCCAGAGAGTTTTATGAAGCAAGGTGAGTATTTCTGACTTTCCTCTGCAGGCCAATTTGTATAAATTTTAAACAGATGAATCTCCCATTTATATAAACACAAGGTGAGCCATGATTGGTAAGTTAACATTTTCAGAGGTGGCCCTTTGTATAGTTTCCTCTTACATATTGAGATATACGGCTTGAAAAGAGGCAGGTTGCTGGCCATTGTGTCTGTCCTGGAAATTATCATTTGCATGCTAACTGCTCCCCTAAAAAAGGATCCCAGTTATAGTATAGAAAATCAGTAAATTTTTTTTTCGAAAAACAAAACAACAAAAAAAAGTGCTGGGCAGTGGTGGCGCACGTCTTTAATCCCAGCACTCGGGAGGCAGAAGCAGGCGGATCTCTGTGAGTTTGAGACCAGCCTGGTCTACAAGAGCTAGTTCCAGGAAGGCTCCAAAGCTACAGAGAAACCCTGTCTCGAAAAACAAAAACAAACAAACAAACAAACAAAAAATCCCCAAAACCAAAAGAAAACCAAAAAACAAAAAAAAGAAAAAGAAAATCAATAATTCTTCATTTCGCAAAGTTCTTTTTTTCTTAAAAAGTAAACAATTTTAATGTTCTCAAGTACATTCATAAACATCTCTGCTTTACCTTGACCATGCCTGAAATAATTACATAGATTCCTTCTGGCTCATCACCTTCTTCAAATATGTTATTTCCACAATCAAATGTTACAACTTTTGCTTGTTCCTAAAAAGAAAAAATAGTGATTCAGGATGTTGGTTTATACCGTGATAGAACTTTTATACGTTTATGGTAAATACTCATTAAGATCTAAGAAGCTGTGTTGGCTGCAAGTTTGTAAGAGAAAACAGGAATTATGAATGGTTCACAGAGAAACGTAGAGGGTCATGAACATTATAAATTTAGTATGAAATGCTCACTTTATGAAGAATAAGAATGGAGTTGGAGATTGAAAATGTTTCAGCTAGGCAAAAAGTTGCAGGTAGACGGAGCTCGTGTCCTGTTCACATCTCGGTCACTCTAAAAACCTAAACATGTAACTATCCAGTGTCAGTACTGAAGAGGAAGAAGTATAACTGATTTTCCTGTACTGAACAAGACTGAAAAGAATACTATGAAAACAAGTCAGGCCTATTGATTTATTCATTCCACAAACACTCAATGAGTGTGTTCTATGCATTTTGCGGGATCATGGAGTGGGCATTCAAAAGACGAATGAAGCCAGACATCGTGGTTCACGTTTGCAGTCCTGACATCTGGGAAGCTGACATCGGTGAGTGAGACTTTGAAGCCAGCTTGGGTTACATAGCAATATTCTTTCTCGGAATCAACAACCAAAGAAACAGAAAAGGAAAGATAAAAGATGAATGAGCTATACAGTGGGGGCAGAGATGTAAAAGTACTTGTTTTGTAATGTGCTGATAGTACAGCAGAAATACTGGAAACAGTGGTAGCACATTTCCTTACTTCAAACTAAAGCCAGCATGATGGTTGGTATTCTAGTGAGAAATTAGCCTACGGGCCCACTCCTCTGACTACTCCTGGCGGTCTACAGGAGTACAACAAGTAGAGAGAGATTGAAAAAGGTCTAGGACCCGCGGACATTTCCAGGTATGCATATTAACGGAATGAGAAAGCAGTAGTTCAGCATAAACAGACACGGGGGAGACGGAAGCTGATGTGGAGAGTCAGGTGGGAGGACTTTGGGTTCTACTCAAAAAGATGCTGGTTGTATCCTGTAGATAGCAAGGGGGGGGGATGACACAGTTTTAACTTGTGAGCATCACAATTAAATCCTTCTTGCTTTAATGATTATGTGTCAAAACATTAAAGGTATTATTAGGAAGTGAAATTTTTACCTGAATAAACCTTATGGATTCAGCATCTTTACTCAGCCAGGGGATATAGTATGGGGATTCTTCAATGTTGAGAGGCTGGACGACGGACTGCATATCAAGCACCTCAATCTTTTTGGCCATGATTAACTAGAAGCACAAAATAGGAAACAAGGCGAGCCAAACTCAAGTGTACAGAATGACAGGGAAGAAGGGGGAGGAAGAACAGCAGTTTTATGTTTTGTTCTGTTTGTTTTTTACTGTATTGCGTTTGTCAACTGTCTGCTCTGGAGGACACTGCAGACCCAAGACACAGGATGCAAGGCTCTCCCATCTTGGATTGTGATGCTTTGAATGAGAATATGTCCCCTGTAGGGCCACATATTTGAACACTTGGTTGTCCCTTACAGGCTCACATCTTTGAGCACTTGATCCCCCATTGGGAACCTATTTGGGGAGGGTGTAAGAGGTGTGGCCCTGCTGGAAGAGGCGTGTCACTAGTGGTGGGCTTTGGGAGTGTCTAGTCTTCTGCATAAATTCTCTCTCTCTCTGCTTTAGGTTTTGTTTGAGGTTGAGAAAGGAATCTCTCAGCTCCTTTATCCTGCTACCATCCCTACACCTATGACCATGCTTCTCCGCTATGATGGACTTTCATTCCCAAGAACTGTAAGTGCCAATAATATGTACTCAACACCGGGTGAATTTCTGTTTGCATCTGGTTTAGTTACTACACATTTGTATTTCTGAAGTTTACCTGTGATTGCAACATGATGCATACAAGCTCAGATTGAAGCAACTCAGGTGTCAGTCAATAGTAGAGGAATCTGTGCTATAGTCATAGGACATATATGTGTGTGTGTGTGTGTGTGTGTGTGTACACAAACACACCATCTTTATTTGAAAATATGAAGTGCTAGATTTAGGAAAAAATCTTGAAGAAGAAAACTGAAAGATGTAATCAGATATAAAGAATTATTAAACATCTGTCCATAATCAAGAAAATGTGCCTTGGTACAATGGCAAATACAGTAAGAAGAGAGAATCCAGAAACTTACACACACACACACACACACACACACACACACACATGCTCACACACACACTCACACACACACACAGTCACTAAACCCGAGACAGAGTTTCCGACAGTGTAATGGGGAGTGAAGTGGCCTTTTTCATAAGTGGTGCTGGATCAAGTAATTATCCATGAGGGAAAATGTTCAATTTAATGTGTAGCACTGTCATGCGAGGCTGTCTAAATGCCACTGCTTCTGTCCTCTCCCTGCCTCCCTCCCTATTTTCTATAGGATAAACTTTCTTTCTGATCAATCTTGAGCTTTTATTTCAAAATGCTTAAACATTATTTTTTCTGTTTTGGCTTTTTACAGTATTGTGCATAGTAGCATGGGTTCTAGATTCAGAATGCCCGGATTAGAAGACAGACTTCTGGGGCTGCAGTGATGGTGCAGCCATTAAAAGTGCATCCTGCTGCTACAGAGGACGTGTTTGGTTTGCAGCACCTAAGTGACTCGCAGCAGCCTCTAATCCCAGCTCTCGGGGACCTTATGCCCTCTTAGACATGCTGTGACCATCTGAACTCTGAATTCACACACACTTTGCATGTATGTAATTTTTGAGTATTTTATATGCAAGTACCATATTTAAATCATTTCCACCCCTCCTTCTCCTGCCTCCAACTTCTCCAACTCCCTCTCAAATTCATGATTTCTTTTTTAACTATTGCTAGATACATATATACCTGTCTACATATATACATGTGCATATATATCATGTATCATCCTGTTGAGTCCATTTGGTGTTAGCAATATATGTGTGTGTTTAGGGTTGACCACTCGGGTTAGGATAATGAACTGGGGCATGTGTTTTCAAAGCTGAGTTTTTGATTTACCATTTTGATATATGTGCTGATTTGTATTTTGTCTATAGTATTTAAGTTTAGTTTATTTTTTGCATTTGTATGAGTTGATAAGAAAATATATCATTACTAGTTTTCATTTTCTTAGTTCTGTTTTTCTTTATGACAGTGCTTGAGTAGTCCAACTTATCCTCTAATTCATCTCTACACAAAGATCATCTTGAACTCCTGATCCTCCTGCCTTTGCTTCCATTATAGGCATACTCTAGCACTATCAGCTATTTTTCTTTTCATATATGTAATTAACCTATTTATAGGACTAACTATTGAAATCAGGGCTTTGTTTATGGTAGACAAGCACTCTACCACTGAACTACATCCCTAGTTGCTTGGTTTCTCTTTTTGTAAGATTCGTTTTTAGCTGTAATTATGTACATATGTGTGGAATACACTGGTGCCAGTGAGGGCTTGCAGATGCTAGAAGAGGGTGTGAGGCCTCCTGGAGCTGCAGTTAGAGGCTGACTTGAGTCCACACGTGGGGACTAGAATCTGAGCTTGGGTCCCTACGAGAACAAATGTGCTCTTAAAGAGTTCAGTCATCTCTCAAACCATCGCTCCAGTTGATAGCTCATTTTTCTTTTCCTTTGTTTTCCTTCTTTCCCTTTTTCCCTTTTTCCTTCCTTCATTCCTTGTTGCTTCCTCCTTCCCTTCCTCCTTCCTTTTGTTTTCCCCTATTTTTTCTCTATGTAGCCCTTACAGGCCTGGGGATTCTTTTGTACAGAAGGCTGGCCAGGAACTCACCGAGATATGTCTACCTCTGCCTCCTAAGTTAATTTCTATTTTTCTCTTTTGTTGATTTTATTGAGCTATACACTGTTCTCTACTCCCCTCCCTACCTCTGCCCTCCCCTTCAACCATCTCCCT
>JAQHUG010000033.1:8665495-8685618 GCA_028555095.1 Dicrostonyx torquatus | reverse complement strand
TCTTCTGTTAATTTAGTTTCTGTTGTTAGTGATGTTAATTTGTATATGTTTTCCCTCCTTTGGGATTTGCTGAGGTGAGATCATCAATTGTCTGTGTTTTTGTTGTTGTAGCCAAATTCCTTTGGTTGGAATTTTCCTTCTAGTACTTTGTGTAGGGTTGGTTTTGTTTCTAGGTATTGGTTAAATCTGGTTTTGTCATGGAATATCTTGTTTCGTCCTTCTATGGTGATTGAAAGTTTTGCTGGATATAGTAGTCTGGGCTGGTATCGGTGGTCTCTTAATGTTTGTTTAACACTTGACCATGACATTCTGGCTTTCATTGTCTCCACTGAGAAGTCAGGTGTAATTCTGATAGGTCTGTCTTAATATGTTACTTAGTCTTTTTCCTTTGCAGCTCTTAATATTCTTTCTTTATTCTGTATGTTTAATGTTTTGATTATTATGTGGTGAGGGAACTTTTTTTTATATCCAGTCTATTTGGTGTTTTGTCTGCTTCTTGTAGCTTCATAGTCATATCTTTCTTTAGGTTGGGAAAGTTTTCTTCTATGATTTTGTTAAATATGTTTTCCATGCTTTTGAGTTGAACTTCTTTTCCTTCTTCTATACCTATTATTTTAGGTTTGGTCTTTGTATAGTGTCCCATATTTCCTGGATATTTTGTGTTAAGCTTTTGTTAGATTTAATGTTTTCTTTGAGTGATGAGTCTATTTTCTCTATTGTATCTTCAGCACTTGAGATTCTCTCTTTTATCTCTTGTATTCTGCTGTTTATGCTTACATTTATGGTTTCTGATTGTTTCCTCATGATTTCTGTTTCTATAATTCCCTCAGCTTATGTTTTTCTTTATTATCTCTATTTCAGTTTTCAAGTGTTTCTTTCATATCTTTGATTGCTTTTTCTTGGTTTTCTTTAAGGGGTTTGTTGATGTATTCTAATTTTTTGTTTGTCTTTTCCTCCATTTCTTTGAGGGAATTTCTCATTGCTTCTTTAAGGGCCTCAAACATTCTCCTTAAGTTATTTTTTAGGTCATGTTCTTCTGATTTATGCATATTTGGTTGCTGAGGTATTGCTGTTGTAGGGACTCTAGATTTTACTGGTGCTGTTTTGCTCTTTGTGGTGTTACGTGTGTTTTTAACCTGTCTACTTATCTTTTCCTTTAATTAGTATAGTTTGTGCTGTCTGTAACTCTGGTGATTAACCTCCTAGGTGCCAGTGGATCTAAGGCTCAGATGGTTGCTCCTTGTGGTACAGTCAGTGCCACAGTTCCAGTCACTCATTGGTCAATCCGTGTTCCTGGAGGTCACTCAGCATTCTTGGAGTTTGCTCTGCTCCTGTGGAGTTCGTTGTCTCAGATCTTTTCTGGACTAGGTTGTCAGCTCACACCTGTTTCTGTAAATGTCTTTTGTCTGGATCTACTCCTACAGTGGTATCTGGCTTGGGATTGGTCCTGCAAAGGTCTCTGGCTTTGATCTAGTCTCTCAGAAGTCCCAGACTTGGGTGTGCTTGGACCCACAGAGGTCTCTGAATCCTACCTACTCCCTTGGAGGTCCCAGACTCATGCATGGACTTGCAGCTGTCTCTGGCTCCAGTCCACTCCCTCAGCAGTTGCTCCCCTGTACCTGCTCCTTTGGAGTTCAATGTCTCAGGCCTGCTCCGGCCTGGGTCACTGGCTCAGTCCTATTCCTGTGGAGTTTCCCATCCCAAGCTTGCTCTGGCTCAGGTCACTGGCTCAGTCCTGCCTCCACAAATGTCCCTAGTCTAGATCTGCTTCTGCCCCCATTGAGCTCGCCCCTTCAGGCCTGCTCTGGCCTAGGTTGCTGGCTCCAATTTCTATTTCTTAAAGAGTACAGTGATAATATGTATTCTTTATTATTAGAGATATTTTAGTATCACTTAAAAATAGCCACTGACAAATATTCTTTTCACATCTGTACCTGTTTCAGTTCCTATTCATGCTTTCTGGAGGAGTTTCTGCCCTTTCTCCTCATTTATGGGAACAGTGTGTGGGAACAGCTTTTTCTGAAAACATCTCTCACCTTCAGAAACTGAACTCTGGCTGCACCTTGTCTGCAAGTTAATAATATGCCTTAAGTCCATTTAAACCATGTACTCAATTTGTCCTGAATACTCAGTTGGTATAAATTTAATCTGTCTTTAAGAAACAACATAACCAGCTTTATTATGCCTTGGATTTTACATGTAATCAGTTTTGTAATCTAAGCTAAACATACGTTTTATGACCTTAAAGGTTGTAAGCAACCCTTGGCTATAGCTTGATAACATCTGTTTGTGGCTTTTAAATGCTATTCTTGTCATTAGGGGTCATAAGATAAATTTTTCCCTTGAAAACTCTGATTAAAAAATGATTAAGATATTCCTCATTCCTTTCTCATGCTGTGTTTTTTTTGTGCAGTTCAATACATATTAAGAACATGTTAGGACAGTCAAGACAGACAGATGGAGGACATGGAAAGAAATGGAAGGTTCAAATTTGGTTTTCCTCTAAGCTATTCAATGACTCTTACTTCCTTGAATGTGTCACTGACACATTCTGGGATTCTTTCTATCATTACTTGGTAATGTTGGTTTCAAATGTTGTCTTCTACACTGTGCTCTGTCTGCTACCTCACTTTTAGTACATTTAGCTTTTATTGTTTCTTTGTGGATTTCCCACATGTATCCCAGTCCCACTTATCTCCCCATTCCCTCAAATCTGCCTTCTGCCCATGGAACCTCTTTCCTAAGATAAAACAAAATTTAAAAGAAAATCAAAACCCCCAAACCAAAACCAATCAACCAACCAACCAACAACAACAAAAGAGAAGACTCTCATATGGAAGCTGTAGTGTGGCCCATTGACTTACACAGTTTATTTACCTTCTAGTTTATTCATCTTTACTTATAAGTGTTCAATGCCATGAATATTTGGTCTTGTATAAGGCCTCTTGCCTCTGCTGCACTATTGATAATGGTCCCTCACCGGGGCTCCTCTTGTCTATCCTGTTGTTGCCCTGTGTCATGGATTTCCTGCTGTTTTGGATCTGTAGGCTTGTCCCTTTCAGAAGTTACAATGGTTCATAGATGAGATGGTGTTAAGGAGGGCTAACTCAGCCTTGGTTGTGGGCCTGGCTGGTAGCTGGGTTAGTCACCGGGCCAGCTTTCTCTCATTGTCATTACCCAGGTGAGTAGTACATTTCAGTTTGTAAAATTTTACATTTTATGTAGTGTTATCTACTTAACTTTTTACTTAGACGATATGGGCTTTACAATAAGTGGTTTAGCAAGGTTTTTCCACATAAAGAATAAAAAAGTCAATATGCAGCATTATAGTGATTTGTAGGCAGAGGCTGTTCATTCATTCCTGGTTGCCCATACCCAAGATAATCACACAGAAACTATATTAATTAAAACACTGCTTGGCCAATTACTTAGGTGTATTTCTAGCTAGCTCTTATATCTTAAATGAACCCAATATCTATTAATCTGTGCATTACCTTGAGGTAGTGGCCTACCATTATGGTTCTGGAAGGATCCCGTGGGCATCTCTTTCTCCTTCAGCAGCTACAAGGTGTCTCTCTGACTCTGCCTACTCTCTTTATATATCTCTTCCAACCTGACAATATTCTGCCCTGCTATAGGCTGAAGCAGCTGCTTTTATTAACCAATGGTAGTAAAACATATTCACAGCATACAAAGGGGAATCCTATATCAGTTACCTTATAGTTTAATAGTTATTTTTTATATAAATTTTAATCATTTATTGAGCAATCTGTCATTTCTACCAAATTTTCAGTATCAGTTTAACATTAGAATACTGTGTACATTCAGATTTGTTGGTTTGTCACTGAACTCAAGTATGATCTATTCACTCATTTTTCTCTCTTACTGTAATTTCTCATTAATTTATTATTATAGCACATCTAAACATCTAGTGTAATAGACAACCACTGTTCTCTTTTTCCCAGCTAAAATATATAAAGTGTATGTTCACTAAGTTAGGTACTTTTAAGCACTCTGTGGTAGTACTAACTATATCCGTATTGTGCAGTCATCACCATTCCCCTCTAGAACTCTACATTTTGCAATGTTTTATGTGGATTTCAGTGCTTGTGACTGGGTCATTTAGCTATCTTCAATGCTCATCTACCCATGGCCAGCTTTTATTTCATTATTAAGACTGAGCATATTCAATTCCATACACAGGGCACATATTGTATAATTGTTCATCTCTATCTGTCAGATACTGTGCATATTATTTCTATGAATACAAATGTAGAAGTCTCTCTTAAAGAAACACTTCCCTAACTTTGAGTGTATGTCTAGGAAAACTATGAGCCAAACTGGCAATATTAAGGTGCTGTGAGAATTCAATACTATTCATTCCCAGAGGGGCTGTGCCCGTCTATAGTCTCCCCAGTGGCACACAGGGATTTTGTTTCCTCTACTCTCTTACCAACATGTGGTATTTCTGTTTTCCTGAGTTGGTGTGCTCATTCTGCTTAATGGAAATGTGATTTCATTTCTACTTGTTGTCTCATTTGTTTTGACTTTCATATTCTTGGGGATCACTAATATTAGACAAATTTCTACATGCTTATTGAGTTGTTTGGATGTCTTTTCAGATCTGTTTTAAATTTTTGCTGTTTTAACAATCAGGTTTTATTAGTTTTAGGAAAATTATTTACATATCAATATCTTAAATGTATATGTTGAAAATACACCCTCCTTCCACGGGTCACAATTTTTAGTATGTAATAATATAATACACATTTTTAAAATGCTGTTTCTTTTCTTTTTCTTTTTTTCTTTTTTTAATCTATCTTTGCATGTGTTCTTGGCATTAATTCCAAGAAATCAGCCTAGTTGGTAATGGAATTTTAGCTCTATGTTTTCCTCTTTCAGTTTTATAGTTTTAAGTTTTATTTTTAGGCCGTAGATGCATTTTGAGTAATTTTCTCTGCATGGTTTTAAGTAAAGGTCCAATTTCCTTATTTTCCATATATAGCATGTTGCTTGGTGGTGTTGTTTCAACCATTCTGCTCATCTTTTTCTTTTCTTTGGAGAGTTTAATCTAAAGTTAAAGTAATTTCTTTAATTTTTTTTAAGGTTTCATATCTACAATGCACTTCCTTGCCCCCAACTCCCCACAAGATTTGTTTATGTCATTTTGACTTTTTTTTCTATTTGCCTTTTAAAAACTCTTACAGTTTACAGTAATTAATGTGTTATTTTTGCTCTGTTTAGTATGATTTCTATAGTGAAGCACTTAGGTCTTTTTCCTTTGTGTACATTCTTTGGGAACTCTTTGTGACTATCATAAGGAGTTCATTTAATCTTGGGAAGCTCCAACACTGTAGTCTGAGTTGGTACAAACTCACTTTCACAGAGCACAAAAGGTCTAAAGCTTTTACTATCTCCAGTCTCATTCTTTTCAGTTTCTTGTGTCACGAAACTAAACAATTACTCTGAAAATATGCCATCTTACCTTATTAATTTCAGTATCTTCCATTTTATGTAGAATCCCTTTTGACCTGAAAGCCTTGACAATCTCTCTAGCCATATTGAGCATGACATTAATCTCCTCCTTGGTTTTCATAGTGACAGCAATTTCTGGATGATCGTACTCTAAGTAGCCTGAGGAACAATGCAATATTTTCAGGTAAAATGAGAAAATAGCCGTGTTTTGTGAGGCTAAGAAACTAACCCTTCTCCTCTAAGTCAGCAAAGTTTAACCTTCACACAGGGGCATGGATCCCACTGTCAAGCCTGCTATCCCTCACCAGCAGATTCTGGGATTTTCTTGGATACACCCACACTTGTGCTAAGTCCATGGCAAAAGAATGGAAATCCCTATCCCTAAATGAATGGCTACACTGGCCCACTGGCCCTTGGTCCTGCAAGCATCCTTGGGGCCATGTATCTGGTGTTCAGATCCACTTTCTTGTCCAGTTCAAAACAGGACTCTTGACTATACACTACATGTTCAGCTGTGGTTTCTGATTAAGTCCTACAGCTTCTCCTGGGTTATTTTCCTCATGTCTTGTTGGCAAATCGAGAAGACACAACCATCTGTACCTTTCTAATTCTCTGTATTCTGAGATATACATGTAAATGTCATGGGATGTGTGGGCTTCCCCTTGGTCTTGACCTCTCCTCTGTCCTGTGACTAGTTACCTACAGCTCTCTCAAGCTTCATGTTTAGGTTCTCTCTATTATTTGCTGCCTGCCTCTTTCTGCCAACCCCTGTCTTCACATGTGAGCACTGTGTTTTCACATGTCAGCACTATGTCTTCATATGTGAACACTGTGTTTTCACATGTGAGTACTATGCTTTTACATGTGAGCACTGTGTTTTCAAATGTAAGCACTGTGTCTTCACATGTGAGCACTGCATCTTCACATGTGAACTCTCTTTTCACATGTCATTGTCTTCACATGTCAGCACTATGTCTTCACATGTGAGCACTATGTTTTCACATGTGAGTACTGTGTCTTCACATGTCAGCCCTATGTTTTCACATGTGAGAACTATGTCGTCACATGTCAGCACTATGTCTTCACAAGTGAGCATTGTTTTTGCATGTCAGCACTATGTCTTCACAAGTGAGCATTGTTTTTGCATGTCAGCACTATGTCTTCACAAGTGAACACTATGTTTTAACATGTGAGCACTGTGTTTTCACATGTGAGCACTGTGTTTTCAGCGTGTTTGTTCCACTCAGGATTTATCCTCTACCAGAAGTACAGCCTGGGATGACTCAGAGATGATGTTCTTGCCAGGTGGGCATTGAGCCTTCCTTGTTCCTCAGAGAAATCCTCAGGGCTCTGTTCTGATACAATCCATAAATCCTGAATCTCTCTATGGCAATATTCTTTGAGCCACTCATAAAGACACAAGATATATCTGGTTTGGAAGAGACGAAGATTGATAAAGCCACAGATGATATAAAGAATCATGATGTGGTAATGTGGATTGTTTGAACACACATTATAAACCTTTATTGTGTCAGGGAGAGAGAAAGTGTAATGAATAATACTATTCTAATATATTTATTATATGCTAATATATCTTTACACTGGAAAGCACAATCCAGTGGGTTGTTTAAGTTTACCATTTTACTACTAAGAATTATGGTTTGTGGGATAGAGATAGCTCAGCGGTTACAAATACTTACTTCTCTTGAAGAAGACCAGTGATCAGTTCCTAGAACCCACATGGGGGCTCACAACTGTCCGACTCCAGTTCCAGGAAATTCTACACCATTTTTCTGCCTTTTGTGGAAGTGCATGGATATGGTACACAGGCACACACGTAGACAAAACACTCATACGCATATAATAAAAACAAACATTTATGTAAAAGAAGTAGGTTTCTTTGTAGATTTTTGGCTCTAAAAGCCACTGCTTTTCTGAAGTTGCCAAGGTAAGAGAGGGTTAGAGTGAAGGTACCTACCGAGCTCCTTCATAGCACGTTCCATATTCCTCACCACCCGCTTTAACAATATCTACAGAACAAAAAAGACGTTGTCTCTGTTGGAAAAATAAGCCATTACAAAAGAGCTTTACATTTGTAACTGATTTTTAATCAAATGGGACAACTTTGTTAAAAAAGCACAATGGAGCATCTGGAGAGATGTCTCAGCTGTTAAAGGGTTCAATTCTCAGAGCCCAGAAAGCAGCTCACAACTGCCCCTAAGTCTGGTTCTTCGGACCTCCATGAGAACCTGGCACCCACATTGTACACAGACACACATATATGCAAAACACATACACATAAAAGAGAAATAAATATTTTTATGCATGATGAAGAATGTGTTAAGGGTCATGACAGGATTGGGGCAATGTGCTTTCAAATTAGAGACATGGGAGTGGTTTTTAATCTCATAGGCATAGGAAATTAGACCAAAGTGTGTGAAAACTGCAATCATAACAAACACTGGTTGACATTTTAGAAACCCAAGTCCTTTATATCCTATTGTTTGCCCTCTTAACTCCCATTGCTAGGCATTAATCATGAGAGACGGTGAGCAAACTTAGAAAACCGGCTTACAATTGCAGCTGGCAGAGAGGAGAAATGTGTTATGTGTTCTACCAGGAGATGGCTGTACAGTATCTTTACTATGTTTGTGGCATATAAAATTTTGCATTCAAGTCTTACAAATTATGATGAAAGGCAAACACTGAATTCCACCTAGCTGTCAAACTTCTAGGTATGTACAGACATTAATATGGTTCAAACTAAGAATGAAAAGAAAAAGAATTTAGGTTTAAGGGTGTCTTTGGCACCTACTTGTTGTGGCAGTGTGGGCATGATCAAGCAAATCTCTCTTGGCCCCATTTCTCATCAGCAAGAGTGCATGTGACTGTACACATGTAGGTAACTCTCGTTTTCCTTACTCCTTTCTGTCTGCTGCACCACCGGCTTCTATTTCCCTTACTTTTTATTTGGGTCAAAACCAGAAAACGGAAAGATCTTTGGAGCATGATGAGGAAGCTCTGCTCTGCTCAGCTCTGCGGCCACTCCTCCTCACATCACACTATTTCCTGACTGATCCTGGGAGAGAATGGGCACTGTGCACGGATACAAAGGCCCCTCCCACACACCCTCCTTGTGTGCTAATATGGCACAGGCTTTCTAGTTAAAGAAGGTAAGGTAAGTGATGTGGTAACAGAAACAGACCAGCAGCTCAGGAGTCAGCGACTACACCTGTGTGTAAAGACGCCAGTCAAGGCGTGTGATGGCGGCGGGGGAGTTTCTCCTCACGCTTGGCTTTTCTCTCACCTGTTTAGCCTGTTTGGAACTTGCGATGTGATCGATTATATTCAGTACATCCATTTCCCCTTGGACATAGCCTTTTAGTATGGAATACCGGAAGGAGATCTGATGGCTCATCCTTTTGTCTATTATTTGCAGCAGCTTTGGTGTTATGAGCTAAAAAGAAGACTATTATTAAATACTAACCGCATACTTTTTGTTTATGTTTGGCTTAGCTTGGCCCTTGCTTTCTCTGATTCGTGCTAGTGGTGCAAGATGTGAGCCCTTAGCTTCTGCTCCAGCTGTCATACCTCCACTCCCCCATGACAGACTTTTGTCCCTGTGAAACCGAAATAAACAGTTTCTTCTATAAGTCTCCTTAGCCATGTGTTTTATCACATCTGTAGGAAAGAAGCTACTGTGCTGCTACTGTGCACCCATCCTGCTCTGTGACATAGGAATGTGTCGACTCCATGGCAGCTTGCCAGCTCCTTATTTATTTAGTAGACGCTGTATACGTCACATTAGAAAACAATGGACTTTGGAATACTGTAGACTTGCTGTCCTCAGATCACATTGTGTACGAGTGTTATTCATTGTCTTACAGAAGACTACAAAAGTAGGTACTAGTAATTTGCTACTTTAGACCTCGTAGGTCTACGTCTCAGGAGCAAAAGCTTTTTATTAGGTATAATGTATAATCTAGAATGTATAAGAAAGACATAAACGTTGTATGACTGTTTCCCTACCTACATCCTCATATGGCGTATCATGGAATAACTTTCCAATCACTTATATAGTCAGATAAGAAACAAGTGACTGCCATTATACATGTGAAAGCAACATTGATTAGACATGTAATTTTTGATACCATAGCACTAAATTTCCACAATATGAAATGTATACTATTTTAGTTCTCGATCTCCGTGGATATATACTATTGGCTTTGTCACTGTGGATTTTTTGTGATGATTGTTTTGATTATTTCCATTTTTAAACTCCCAGGTAACTATACAAAGAAGTATTACTTAGACTGCACTAGGATTTACATAAACACGGATTTTTTTTAAAAAAGCTTTCTCTAGAAAGCTGTGATAGATGTCTATAGTTCCATGAGCTAAACGGATTTATAATATGAGTATTTGAAAATTTGACTTGCTATATGTAGCTAAGAGCTCAGACTTGACAGCAGCCCACCAGCAAATGTTTCCTCTGAAACTGTTGAACTGACTTTAGACTGACATTTTCTGACACTAAGCCCACAGAGGAAACTAAAGCTATGGTTGACTTGTGCTTTACCTTCAAGATGCGCGGTGTACGAAGGAGTCGAACTACGTTCATGAAGACCACAGTCTCACTTAAGTCAAAATTGTAACTAATGGTGTCTGTTTCTCTCAGTATCAAATCTATGATGCCAATTAAGGTAATCCCCAGCTCAAACAAGAACCAGGTGTGTGAAAAAAATTCCTTCCTCATTGCTGCCATCTGTTGAGAGACAAAGAAATTACATCATCATATTTTCTGCTTTTATCAAACAGTTCTTACCTTACCCACAACAAGAAGGTCAACATTATCAGTTGCTCTGCCTGTGACTCTGTATGTCAAAAATGCCACCAACACGAGAGAAAGCAAAGGATGCTCCTAATGCATCCCGGAGAGAAGGAAAACTGCTAAGACTGTTCAGCACGGGTATAGATGAAAGACACGTTTATCAAACACACTGGGGTTGTCACGAGGTGGCAGTTGGGGGGCAAGACAAACAGACAAACATCCTCTATCAGTGTTCCTTAATTTCAAACAGCTCTAAATGCCAGAAGAATCCTAAGGTCTCTATTTTATGTTATTTAATTATATCAAATGGGTGATGCTGAGTGGTAAAAAATCACGTGTGTGCGCGCGCACACACACACACACACAAACATATTTGTAATTCACATGAGATAGATTTTATTAAATCAGTTAAAGAGCTAAAGATCCAGTGAAATGATATCTTCTGTTCTATTTTGTTCTGTGATGATATAAAATAAGTCACTTTTAATATTTTGAAAATTTAAGTCAATGTAAATATTTTATCAAAACTGCCTAGGAAATCACACCAATGCTTTCATTTCCGTGCACTGTAAAGATAACAGAAGGCATCACACATGGCACATGCTCAAATACGTACATTTCAGAAATACATTCGTCTCTTATTTGTTCAAACCATGCGTTCTGTCTTAGAGTATTTGAACACAAAAAAGCCTCTGTGGGTTTTGTGTGCTTTATATTTTATTTTGGTATTTTTGTGTTATTAATTTTTGTTTGATTTTTTCATCTTTTTTGAGGGGGTGGAGAACATGAAATGGTTTGGATATGGAGGTGGGTAGGATCTGGGAGAAGTTCAGGGAAAGGAAAGAATAAGATTAAAAATATACGGTGTGAAGAAACATCTTTAAAAAACTATTATTGGCACAGTTTAAACTCAACTCTGCATCATTTTGACCTGCATTTTTTATTTTGGCAATTACAGAGTCAGTGCTTAAAGCATCCATATTTTCTGATGTTGCTCTCAACATCTCCTTTATAACTTAAATTTGTGAACTCTGAGAAGACACAGAGAAGCTCACAATACTCGCTGAGAGAACTCTACTTGGTGTGTACTCGTGTCTTCAATAACACACTCATAGGCATGGATTTCACATTACCTTCAGTAGAGCCTCTAGAAAGTAAAAGGTAAGGAAATAGTAGTTAGCACACTTTATTTCATGTTCATAGATGTCATTTATGCGGGATATCCAACAGATTGTCATAGGATATATGTTCATTAGTACAGCAAGGTATCCAATGTACTCAAATTCATCTGTAAAGACGATTTTATGGCATACATGAAGAAAGAAGTATCTGCAAAAAGGAAAAAGAAAAGACTATTTTATCTGAAAAAAAGAGAATTACATGAAATGTTTTTCCTTTATCTGATCAGTTCTGTTTAACTTAATGGGAGCCCGAGAGCACTGCTGAATTCTAGGTAGTACCCTCACTAGCTAACTATTAGGATCTTGAACAAATCTGGTGATTAGTAAGTATTTTTTTTAAAGTTTTGGTGGAGATTCCTCGTGTGAGAAAATCAAGTTCTTCCTAGAAGTCACGAGTTTTTTTAGCGACAATTTTCATGACAAGGGCGGGCTCCCTTCCTATGAACTGTTGGCATGGGGTTCCTTCAGAACCCCCAAACAATAAAGGCAATTTCTACTGCTGTTGCTGGCCTTTTGGAACTGGTTAGTAAGATCCAATTGCTTGACCAAATGCCTTGGTCACAGCACACAGAGAAATCAAGCTGAAATGGGGTTGGAAGTGTCCTCCCTGCTGGCTAGCCCTCATGCTTTCAGAGGACGGCATGAAGATGGGAAAATTGTCACTGACAGTCTCGCTCAGCTGAGGATACGTGCAACAGTGCTGACTGGGCAGGCAAGATGAGCTCACTGGAGAAACCGTGGTAAGTCTGTTACAGGGATGAGCAATTGACTTCTGATTGGATTTGATGCTCATGCCACATGAGGGAATTCATATCTAGTAGGGACAAAAAGCTGTGACTGGAGACAGGAGGCTCTAGTGGGGAAACTAAAGTTCTTTGTGAATAAGTCGACACGATGAACCCACCCAAGCTACTAAAGAGCCATGTTTATGCCCGTAGACTAGTGTTATTGTCAGCATTGACCAGTGAAGTTTCCGTTTGAATTTGTAGAGAAAATAAATTTCTGTTAAATGCCCAGGTACAAAGGGGGCATCTGTATTACCCTTTGAGAGGCTCGGAGCATCCTGAAAGAAAGGACAGGAAAAAGTGCAGCAGTCAGAGACAACAGGGAGAGCAATGCAGAACACTGACTTCCAGGTCTAACATGGCTGCTTCATTCTTGAACTCAAAGCAGCTTTCATTGTACAAGATCTGCAAAAGACTAGACTGTCAACAAGATGTAAAGTCTAGAATCTAGGGGCACCTCTTTCCTGTGGGCATATATGCAGTTAACAGCTGATGGGAGAATGAGAGGAACATTTTCTTTAATGCTGTATCCACTAGTAAGTAGCAGACCATAGACCTTCTAGCTTTTAGGAAGTCTCATTGACTTTTGCCATAACCTTAGCAATCTTTTTTTTTTTATAGATGTTCCAAGATCCGTGTTTTCTTGTCATGGGACTTGGCATTTACAGATAATAAATGCCAAAAATAGAAGGTTTGCAGACAGAACTGCTTGATAGGCGCATTGTTCTTGTAGATGCCCCGTATCCAGTAAGATCCTGGGATCTTTTTAAATACCTGCTTCATCCAGAAATACAAGAAAATGGAATACATCCAAGTCTCACTGGATGAGATTAGCCCACCTTTGGCCCATTTTGGGGGACATAATATCTTTCTGCTCTCAACTCTTGCATAATGGCCCTAAAAGAACTAACTTTTATTTCTCTGAGTGAGTTGAAGCCTTTCCTTCATCCCACCTCTCTGTCCTGATATCTATTCAGCCTTTTACTAGATCTATCAATCTCTTTCAAACCCGACTTCTTCAAAAACAAAAGTTAGGTGCAAATGATCCTGGAAACAAACTCCTACCCACGCACCTGCAAATAAATCCCCACTCATGTCAGCTGTGCTGGCTAGCTTTATGACAACTTGACACAAGATAGAGTCGTTTGAGGAGAGGAAACCTTAGCTGAGAAAATGCCTCCATGCCAGATTGGCCCGCAGGTACATTTTGTTGATTAATGATTGGTGATAAATGTGAGAGGGCTCAGCCCATCATAGGTAGTGCCATCCCTGGGCAGATGGGGTTGTGATGTATGAAAAAGCAGACTGAGGAAGCTTTCCCTACAGCCTCCGCATCAGTTTCTACCTCCAGCCTCCAACCTTGAGCTCTTGGCCTGACCTTCCTAGATGATGAACTACAAGCTGAAACATGAAATGAACCATTTCTTTCCCAAGTTGCTTTTTGTCATGGTGTTTCTTCATAGCAACAGAAATCCTAACTAAGACAACATTTAGCGGGACACACATGCTCTCTCTCTCTCTCTCTCTCTCTCTCTCTCTCTCTCTCTCTCTCTCTCTCACACACACACACACACACACACATTAAAGTAGTAAAATGACTAACTAGTTTGGAAGAAGAGTTTGGGGTGAAAAAAGAATGTAACAGGGTTGAATATGTATGTGTATGGAAATGTCATAATCAAACATTATTGTGTCCGATTAACATGCTAATAAGAGAATATTAACTAGAGATTTAGCACAGTAGTAAAATGTTTGCCTAGCATACACAGAATGTTAAACAAAACACCTCAGTCTACAAAAATACAAACAAAATGTTATTCTCATATCTTCTTTTTAAATAATCTTTGTATGTATGTAAAGAATTAGACTGTAATCTACTTCAAAATAGTTTGCAAAGTATTTAGGTTATAATTTGAAAAGGAACTAACTTTCGAAAGTTATCACCACATCTCTTATTCTAGGATTGCTCACCTCGATGGAACCCCTTTATCTTTTTTAGTATTATATACCCAGTTGAGTAGTAATTTCCTAAGGAAGGAGAGGAGTTTTTTGCTTTCAGAATAATTCTTTATGTTCTCAGGACTCATATACCTACAAATATACAGAGAAATCATTAAATGTGTTTTAAATACTTTGACATAAGTCCAATGCGACACTGTCAGAATACAGGAGGACTATTTTGTGCAATAACGACTAAGCAAGACATTTCATAGCATAGCTCCAAGACCAGAATTGTAGATATACAACTGTGTCGTCAGATTGTGAGACCAAGTCATTGAAAGGAGTCCAGATTATTAGGGATACTTATACTAGGATCTAAAGGTCCAGGGAGAAACAGTCAACCTTCTTTCAAATATTTGTCACCTAGCTTTTTATTTTAGATGCCCTCATCTGTTATGGCAATGAAGAAATGATCTACCTACCATTCTTGTTCATGGAGATAAAAAGAGCTATGTCAGGCGGGGATAACTGAGCAGTATATAAGACATCTATCGCACCTCACAGGGGCTTCCCTTCAGGCACGTAGTCGGGTTTAAGTAATTACAAAGAGGTAAACGTAACTTGGAGAGGTCAGTCTCATAAGAGACACAAAGGCAGGTTGTCAGCACTTACCAGAAGCTGCTAAAATAGATTTCTTTTAACTTTTGTATTGAAATGGCTCCAATATGTGAGCAGTGACTTGGTTTTGCTTAGCAAGCCCTCTTGATTTGATAAAGAGTTTATCTTCACCAGGTACTTTCATTGTCTTTATTGAGAAGTTCACCCGGCTTTGTGTTCTACCGTGTCATATTGCTTAATTGAAGAATATTGGAACCCTGAGTGCCAGGACTGACTTTGTTTTTCCTCTTAGTTTGTCTCACCTGAAATTTATGTAATTCTTTTGCTCTAGATGTGTTGATCTCATTGAAAATGATGAAGTCATTCAATTTTCCAGGACTTAATGTTATAAAGCAATTACATGGAAATTCTTCAATGTCTATATAATCTGATTCATCTTTAAGTTATAACTAGTTATTGAACTGATCTAAAATGGTTGTTACATACTATGGATAAACTTTGAAGAAATGCTTATTTCTGTCCTTCAGGGTCCAGAAGATCAAAGTGTTCAAGCATGCAAGTCACCACTTCTGTAACTGCTGTCATGGAGATAATAACAGGAAACTCTCCATCGACAAAGTGAACAAATAAACCAAGTTCTGGGGAATTATGAATCCTTTTTAACAGAATTATTATCTTAAGATCTGGAAAGTGGGCTGGAGAGATGGCTTAGAGGTTAAGAGCACTGGCTGCTCTTCCAAAGGTCCTGAGTTCAATTCCTAGCAACCACATGGTGGCTCACAACCATCTATAATGAGATCTGGTGCCCTCTTCTGACATGCAGGCAGAATACTGTATACAAAATAAAAAAATCTGAAAATTTACAGGTTCTTATGAATCCTAATATTATGTGATCCCAGACCGCTAATTACAAAGTAATCAATCACTAAGGCAAAAACAAGACATCCAGAGGACTGAGAGGAAATGGACACAAAGGAGTCAACACTGGGCACCAGGAAGGAGCACAGAGGGCCTGTAGGGACAACGTGGGAGATGGTTGTGACACATGACAATTTTGCTCACATGTGTAGGGCACATATTCAGTATCCGCAAATGTCAAGTCACATACCAGGTACAAAGTAGCTCAGGCACTTAGATTTCTGTTTCATGTGAGCATGTTCACCCCTGATGACTAATTTGGAGAAATAGTGTTGCTCCAAATCCCAGCTCTGTGACTTGCTAGATAAATAACCTCAAGTAAGCTTGTGAACTTTTCTGTACTTCATGTCCTTCCAACGCATCATGAAGATAAGAGGAGCATGTCTTTTAGCAACTTCTCTGAGGTACAACTAAGAAATGCCCAGAACATATTCGAAAGTGTGTCTGGCACTCAGAAAGAATAAACAATGTATTTAGAGTGTTATTTCACAGGGTGTTGCATAGGCACTATGAATAGGCTCTGGTACCCTTTGCAAGTCCTTTGCATCTCCTATTTTTAGACTTGTTTTTCTTACCCCAGAAAACCCTAACCTGTGGAGTTACTGAATGATTCCAATAAAAAAATGGCAAAATCAGTTTCAATGTCGCCAAGGGAAAAAGCACACACTGAAAACAAGTATGATTAATAGTTCTCTAGCAGTGGGAATATAGAACTACTACTCTGATATTGTCATTAGGGCCTGGCATGTGATTTGGCATGTATTGCTACTACATATGTGTCCCACATGTGTGAATACATTTTCACATGTCCCAACAATCTCCTCCAGTCTGTGCTCCTCCGTTGTGCCCACTGTTGACCCTGCCTTTGTGTCAATTCCCTCTCAGTCCTCTGGGCATGGCTTGCTTCTGCCTTAGTGATTGATTAAAGATTAAAAACAAGTCAAGTTGATGTTTTGCTCTCTGATGCTTTGTCCCAGACAATGTAGTGACAATGACTTTTTTCATAAAAAAATTTCTACTGTGCTCTACAGAGAGCATTGCATTATTTCAAAAAGACATATCCTCCAAGTTCCTTCAATTGTATGGAGGTTATCCAAACATTTGAAAGGTATGGATTTAGAGAGCAAATGGATTCTGTGTTATACATAGAAATATTTAGATATATATTTAGGAACCCAAGTATTATGTAGCATATCTTTCATCTTCCTTCCTGGATATATAAAGTGTCATAATGATTTGCACAGACTGGCTGGAAATGAAAACTCTTATGCTCTTGGAGAAAAGTCTGTGCTTGAACTATAGTTAGTATTTATTGAACATCTGTGTTCCTTATAGATGTGTGTGCTGCATGCGATGGATAAATCATAATTCCCTGCTCATATATAGCTTTTCTCTTTACTGTATTGGGTAGCACATGTGAATGGTACATCACATTTAGGATGTACGGCCACCAAATGTGTCTCATTCATGTGGGAAAATGAGCCAAGTGTATAGCTCTAAGCAGACTCTGAAAATGACCTTGGTATCATTTCAGCTGAATTTGAATTTCTTTGACATTAAGGGGGAGATCCAGATCTGGGAGGCAGGTCTGAGCTTTGGGCAGGATGTCAGCTGCACTGCATTTGAATTGTTCTCCTACTCCATAGATCTTTCATTCCCTTACTGAGGGCGACCTGAGCGTGCTCCCCAACAGAGCAGATTTCCTTAGATCCACAGTACTAGATTAAAGACATATGCTTAGTGTTAACAGAGGACATGTGGGGTCTGTCTGTGCTTTGGGAAGGCACACCTGGAGAGATTAAGGAACACTTGGCCTCTATTCAGAGATGCTAAAAGGAAAAGCACTTCACTACAGTTTAGCTTTGCACATGGGAAACAAAAGAAGAAAAAGGGCTATTTCTTTCAGAAGATTCTTGCCAAATACACCATCCTGGAGGACTCAAGGGTGGAAAATGTAAAGGAGGAGATTCAGTTTGAGGGTGGGGTGCAAAGCAGGGAGTGGTTTGTACATATGATACCAGATGAACAGAGGTTACAACACACAGTCATGAAAACTCCCGCACACAGTGGCTGAGGGTCAAGCCCTCTCTTGGCAGCGTACTTACTCTCCCTTCTTCTCACCAAAGCTTCCAGCTGCACCTACCAACAACTGCACTGCATTCTGGGACAGAATCTCATTCCTGTACTGTCGTTGGTAGCTCGCCTGAAAGAAGTGTTGATTCAAATTATTACAGGCTTTGGGCACAATGACAACTTATTACCTCCTTAATAGAATAAAAATGATGTGTGATAAAGAAGTCAAACTCGCCAATTGATCTAACATGCTTGCAGAAAGAATCTTTCTACAGAATCCGGGTCACTATGTCAACACAGCGTAGATCTGGGTCTTGGGTAGAATAACCCACTTCTGCAGGAAACTCAGGAACTGCGAGTCTTTGCCCACGATTTTAAAAAGTAGTGTTCTATGAAAAATAACTCTGGGGTTGCTACAAGCTGTGTATTATTGAGAAACTCCTGGTGGATATTAGAATATTAAGGGCATTTAGAAATCCTGACAAATTTAAGTGACCTTGGGCATCTTTTTTTTAAAGCCTATGTTTCCAAATATTTCACAACACAACTCTTCTGACTCTTACATATTAGGTGATATAGTCACCCCTTTACTGTGTTTATTGATGATGTGCCGGGCTTCAGCAACTGTTTGAGGCTGTGCGAGCCATCACAGGATGAGTGGTAACTGACAGAAGCAAGCTGATCATGGTTGAGAATCACTGTATAGGATACATTTCTAAACTGGAATGTAGAATGTGATGGAAGGTTCCTGGGTCTGTAGTCGGTGTTCTGTACACAACCAATGATAAAAGTACAGCACTTTTCTTCTTGGAGGATACTAGAAGGATAAATCAACTAACTGTAGGAATGAGGGATTTAAAAACTGCTCTGGGGCTGGTGATCCGGTTCCACGGCTGAGCACTTGGCCAGCATGGGGCCTGGGCTTCATCCTCAGCATTACTAAAGAAAGATGTGTCTGTAGCAACAGGAATTCAATAAAACAGCTATAAAATATATAATTAAAGTATTATTATTAGCATTAAAGTTAAAAATAGCAGTTTGTTGGGAAAAATTGAAGTTGAAAACAATATGGACACCATGAAATCTTAGAAATGTTAATAGAAAAGTGGTTAGAAACTAGAAAAATCTAAATTTTTAAAGGATTATTTTCACAAAACAGAAAAATAAAACAACCCCAGTTTATTCTACAAAGCAACTCTTCTTGAGTTAATTGGTCTATATGTGTTTTATTTTGTGAAGAGTCCATTCTATGTTTGACAGATGCAAGGCTGCTTTTTCAGGATGGTGTTAGAGATTCAGGTTTATCTGAATTTGAAGCCTTCCTTTCTTCTGAATGACTCTCTCGTTACACCATGCTTTCTTTTCTAGTGTACAACACTAGAGAAGATATTCTTTCATTTAATCAGAACTGGTTGAAATCTGAACAACAGTATCGAGTTTTGAAGATTATAAGAGGCCAGCTGTAATAAAGACTGCGTAGACGAAACTGACCACATGACAATAAACGTGTAAGAGGGATAAGGTGAAGAATGACTACATCCATGCAAAAACTGAGGAGATAGAATCTGCCTTGAAAAAAAACACAAGATTTCTTGCTTAAGAAAACACAGCACAGAAGCCCGCTATCAAAAATCAGGGGTAAAACAGCAGTAATCAAACATTTGAGGGGAGAAATGCAGAAGGTACAGGGATTGTTGATTGTAGAAATCCCATGTTGAGATAAACATAACTGCAGAGGTCATGCAGTCATCTTAAGTCCCCTCTTTATCACATGGGGAGAATAAAGAGTAAATATGATAAGCTCTGAGTCACACACAAGAATAATTAAAGAAGACCTTTAGTGAAGTCATCTGCATTTGTTTTGGGGTTCTGAAAGGCTGGGCTTTCTTGAAATCAATAAAAAAAAAACTTTAAGTGACTTAAAACCATGGTCTTGTAAAATGCTACACTCCAATGAAATCAAAATAAGTTGGCAAATATCTAAGTGAGTAAAGATGCTACAATTCATTTTATAAATATTAATTATAAATATATACCACTTTACTGCCTTTGTATAAACATGTCATTAACTGGATACAGCTCTTGTAGTTTAGGTCTGAAAAAATATCTTTAGAAATTAAATGATCAAATGCTTGTCTATGTCAGGAACATGAGCTACCAGGTCATGCTATACTTGCTCCATAGCTGCATTGAGATGTGTGCCGCTGCTACTGGCTATGAATGTGACCATCACAAACTAATAGAGTTCCTTAGAACATTAGGAGGGCTCTGTGTGTGTGTGTGTGTGTGTGTGTGTGTGTG
>JAQHUG010000033.1:8652806-8665481 GCA_028555095.1 Dicrostonyx torquatus | reverse complement strand
GAGAGAGAGAGAGAGAGAGAGAGAGAGAGAGAGAGAGAGAGAGAGAGAGAGGTATTTCTTTTTCTTTTTGGTAACTGATTGCATAATTCTTGAGTCTGAACTCTGTAGATGACAATGGCATTTTGCAATGTCAAAAGTTTGAGCACATCTAACTACTAAATCATTGGGAGGTAAATTGTACAGATATTTTTGGTTGGAAATGTTGAAAATATCAGTGATAAATATAATAGCAATGTTTTGAAGAATGTGTAACTTAAGAGGGTATATGTATAAAAAGCTGACTGTTTACAGAGTAAAGAAATTATTAGGGAGAATATAAAATTAAAGAGAAAATCATGAGAAGGAAATAAAATTATTTTAGAACACTGAACCAAATTAATATTTATGTCCTCATCCATTGGTATAGGGCCTCATTTGCTATTTTTCTTCTTTAAAAATAAAATTATAGGAGAATGAGAAAAATGAAAAGAATGTATACATATATATTTACTAAAACTTAGTCTATGGTAATGCTTTTAATTAAAAATTGGTAGCTAAATAATAACTCATAGTTTATGATAAAGTTATATATGCTTTTTTGAGACAGTATCTCACTGTATAGACCAGGCTGACATGGAACCCACAGAGATTAGCCTGCCTCTGCCTCCACAGCGCTGAAAAAAAGGCATGTGTCATCATGCCCAGCTAAACATGCTTTTCAAAGTTAGCTTAACAGGCAGAAGGAACAAAAACACTGAGCATTTCCATATGAAAGAAGGAAAGAAGTGTCAGGGAAGGGTATGCAGGGAAGTAAAAGAAAAAAAAAGAAAAAGAAAAAAAGATGCCAGAGATGAAGAGACTTCAGATGTCCAAATAGCCTGACTGCTTTTTCTTATAAAATTCAGACATTGCTCAGAGAGGTTTAAGTGAACAAATATTGGGTACCAACTATGCACCTCATCTTATGCTGTTCAGTATTAGGCATACATTATTAGATGTATTAATAAATCATAGTTGTTGGGATTTTGCTGCTTTACTAGATTTACCTGGGAAGGAAAATGAACTCTTATTTAAAAAGTAAAATTTATTCTATATCCCTTCCTAGAGAAATCCTCCCTAGAGAGCTATGGATCGATGGGTATGGGAGAGAGGGTGGGGAATGGAATGGGAGGATGAAATGGGGAGGCAGAGGAATGAAGGAGGGAAGGAGGGAGATACAGCTAAAACTAAGGGTTATTTGAGGGGTTGTATGGAAACCTAATACAGTAGAAGTTCCTTAAAATGCATATTCATGTGAAAGGAATCTAAATAGAATCACCAAGTAACAGAGGAGACAGAGTCCCAACTAGAAATCGCTTGCCTCCAAAGGAAACCCAAAGTGCTGGGAATGAGTTACATTTAATTGAATTGTTGGCCACAGAGGTTCCAAATAACCCACCCGATTGCTAAGGCGATTGGTTGCTCTGCACAAAGTCATGGTAAAATCTTACAACTAACAACAAACAACACATAACTCAGTGAACACAGAGGAGCTGAGCCGGCTCCCACCAAGAGCCTTCCTTCCTCTTTACTGACTAGTGTTCATGGCCCTATAAGGTACTCTGCATGCCACTAGAGGCACTAGAGAGCTCACCACCAACCCAGCTGAAAGCACTGTGATCTACAGGTGGTGACCTCACTGCAAGGGAGCCTGGGGCCACAGTGGTACAGAGCTAATGGGAGTAACCTGCATTTTTGGGCCTCCACACATATATTTACACTATAATTCATAACATTAGCAAGATTATAGTAATGAAGTAGCAATGAAAATAGTTTTATGGTTGGGGTTCACCACAACATGAGAGACTGTATTAAAGAGTTTCGGCATTAGAAAGGTTGAGAAACACTGTCTTAGCAGAACAATAGTATTTGGTTTGCCTCTAGGCTATTGGCCTACCTAAGATCAGATTCTTGGCCCACCAAACAGTGTCAGAAATGGGCTCCTTCTCATGGTGAGGGCCTTAAAACCAACCAGTGATTGGTTACTGCTGCACTCCAGAACTGCCCTAATTTGCACTGAGATTTTGAGTGGAAGCACGATAGCCTCTGTAAGTGTTACAAGCCAGATGGGAAAGCATCTTGGAGCCCAGAGCCAAGGAACGACCTTGGTGTGACCACAATGTCACACCGCACAAATCTCACATAGGAGAGATTTATTGGGAAGGAAATACCCAGGAGGGTAGCTACCTCTGCAAAGGTTAGGATCAGCAGAGAACTGGGCAGAACATGAGATTTATATAGGTTGTGTGTCAGGGGGGCACTTTCCAGGGTAGCCTGGGATTGGAGGGATTATGTGGTTTGACCTTGGAGCCAGATCAGGGATAGGTGAAATTTTTCTTGTAGGGTGGGGCCTGGCCTCTGTCACAATTTGGGACCTGGAATGGTGGTTACCATCTTTAGGAAAGAGCCATTAGGACCCTTAGGGAAGTCTGGGAGAGGCGCCTGGCCCCTGGAGCTCCTCAGGTGGGGGCCTGGCCACTTACATGCTTTGAGGGTTTACAACATTTACAAAGTTATATGGCGTTTACAAAGGGAGTGTCTGCCTATTTGAGTTGGCATGAATAACCACCAGCCTCTATCTGCATTTACTGGAAGATATGATAGAAATCTTTGGAAAATAACTAGAGGACAGGGCCTTAGAGCCAGCTGTTTCAAACACAGCTGAAGGCCGCCATTTGCATCTCTGAAACTCTCAAATTAAACAATCTTTCCATAATCTATTTTGAATGTCTTTCCTTCCCTTCCTTTCTCCCTCCCTCCCTCCCTTCTTCCCTCCTTTCTTTCTCCTTCCATTTTCCTCACTCCCTCACTGTCTCTTTCACTCTTCTCTCTCGTTTTTCTCTGAATTCCCCAGACAATGGTGGATGATGTGAAGCATTCTTAGGCAGACATAATCAAAATATACTGAGCAAGGGAAAATCTGTCCAGTGAGTTTTGGGTCTCCAGTGGTTTTAAAGGAGTGCAGAAGAGAACTAACTATCTGTGCGGACAGGAGACGCCTGTTGGCCAGCTCCATCGCTTCAATGTTGAGGGTCTCATCTATCTCCTTGTTACAGTCTGGACACTTCACCTTCTGATGCTCTGTTGTTTCTTCTTGGTTCAACTAATAAAACAAATGAAAAGAAACAAAAAACAGTACATGAATATTAATGTATTGTTTAGCAGAAACGTCTACAGTCTCACATTAGATTTTTTGGGGAACATATCAGAAAATCTGATAGCTATATAAAAATATCTCAGTGCTTCAATTCACATTTGCTCAAGTGTCCTCAACATTGATTCAGTTCTAGGAGATAAACTAATGGACAGGTGGCGGGGGAGGAATTGCACCTTTCCTCTCTGTGGAATTCGAGAGCTTATGAGAGCTATCACATACACAGTCACACTTTGACTTAGTGGTCCTGTGTGGGTCCCTGACAGCCCCAGCATCACTTGGAAAAGCACATACACTCATTACCCACTGCATCAGAACTGGGGGAACTGCGTAACAATCCCTACGTCTGCTGCCCTCACAGTTTGATGTCCATCGGTATAAATGAATCATTTAAGGCAGAAAAAAAAGTGATCATGAGTTTAAGATATATGAATGTAGAACATTTGCGAATGAAGTAAGTTGAAGTTTGGAGAAAATCATTTGTTCAAGCTGGTGGAACAGACCTACAGATACAGGCCTCTAATTCCAGCTACCAGGGCTGTGGTTTCCTGATGCTGTGATCCTTTAAGACAGCCCCTCATGAGGGGGTGACCCCCAACCATAAAATTATCTTCGCTGCTATTTCATAACTGTAATTTTGCTACTGTTCTGAATCATAAGCTAGATATCAGTGTTTTCTAATGGTCTTAGGCAGCCCCTGTGAAAGGGTTGTGTAACCGCAAAGGGGTCATGACCTGCAGGTTGAGAACTGTTGTACTGGGGAGACTGAGGCAGGCAGATTGCAATTCAAGGCTTTTGTGGGCTGCAGAATATGTTTGCAATATGACTCAGGTTGGAGGTGTAGCTTTGTTGTACTGTGCTTGCCTAGTGCAAGGCTCTGAGTTCTGCCTTCTGCTTTTGAAATGAGCAATTAGTTAAAAGCTAGAACATAAACCAGGTCCTCTGAGTGTGAGGCAAGGTCCACATATATAACCCCCATGACTGCACCTGAAGATTATCTGCTCCCGAAATAAATCAAGTGACAAGACCAATGGCCTGGGCACTGCCTTATGACCAGATGGGGAGTAGAGTGGAAATGCCCCACACCACAGCATGCGTCAGAACCTCTGTTGTGGGAGCAGGGAGCTCAGGAGTGTTCCAGACAATTCTGATGCAGACAGGTCAGCAAAATGCTGTAATCAGATACTCAGTAAAACTGGGGAAACCCTTAGAATCAGCACAGTATTTGTCTAACCAAGAAAATAAATGAAAACAGACATGGCAGAAGGCATGGGAAGAGAAGAGTGACACTGGGAATACCCAGGAACTCTGTAGACTATTTCCTTCATGGCAGCTATGATTTAATGCTTTGAAAAAAAATCAGGTTCTCTTGTAGCCCAGACTGATGTCCAGAGCCCTTTAAGATGAGTAAATCTGATCTTGGCGATCCTAAGGTATTTTTCAGATATAGATAGTTCTATTTTACTCACAGATGAACTTTTGGTGCTGACCTTGGCTTCTGCTTTATTCAAAGATACAACTAACTGTAAACTGGCTGTAACCAGGGCTTGGCATACATAACAACAAATAGGTGATTGTAAGGCCTTTCTCTCTCCTGATCTTGTGAAAAGAGGACATTTTCTGAGCCTCTCTTTCTTCTCTTATACACTGTCTTTAAAAGGCAATGCCAATATGCTGCTCTCTCTTTCTAATTTATATGTATTCCTTCTGTAGTCAAATGGCCTGGGGCTTCTGTTTTGTCACACAACAACCATCAAAACTCTTCAGATACTTTCTTACTATTATAGAAATTAAGAACTGACCAATATATTTCTCTATGAATTAAAATTATGAACATTTTGAATTTGAATTAACACTTACAATTTGATCTATATTTAATGGCAATCATATCTACTCTAGTGGAATAGAGAGCTATTGTATGCTTACCGCATATGGATTTTGAAGTATAATTGCCTTCTCAACCATGTTCCAGTCAGCATTAGCAAGATCTTTGTCAAATTTGAGTGCCATGGCTGTAGACTTGGTTAGCTCTTGAAAGTGTTGGAATGTGTAATAAACCGATTTATGTTTTGTTGATGTTACGTCACGAAGACCTTAGGGACAAAGAATACATTGTACAAACAGCAGAAGGACATAATTCTGATATGAACTATAAAATTTCCTTTTGTTCTTTACTTATCCTCATTCATCACGTATGCATGTAGAGTGTGTATTCATCTACTTGCCAGTACTCTTGTCTTGTTTGTGTGGTTGTATGTGAAGGCCACATGTTGATATTGTGATGCCTTCTTTAATCACTTCCTCACCTATATTTTGTCATCAGAACCTAATAATTCTTACAATAGTGTCTAGCATCTAGAGCATTCTTATTAAAAAAGTTTGCTGAATAATTGGATGAACTTACACTACTCTTTAACTACATAAGGTTAACCTAAATAATCATAGGACATAACTTTATTAGCCTGAATAATTTATACATTTCTGTACAGTGATTCAATTAGAAAATACTGACTTGTATTTAGATGGATATTTTCTTATTAGTGCTTCTTATAATATTTGGAATAATTTTTTCTTTTCTCATCATAGTAAACAGTAGAGCTTACCTAGTTTTGTAACTGCCATTGGCAAAATAAATCTATTGATAACCAGGGTAATTAAGCACACTGATACTCCATGAAATAATATCTAGAATTGAAAAAATACATTAAATAAATATCCAGGATTTTTTATTACAATATATTCTGTATTATAAATTGAACTAGGTTGTTATATGCTAACAAACGATTGTAGTAAGTGAAGAAACTGGATGTTCGGCATGAAAAAAGTGCCCTGGGGACTCACTATACTCTTGCACACATGCACCTCCAGCCATCTTTTCAGAAAGCAATCAAATGTACAAGAACAGCGTCAGGACTCTGGCTTCCCTCTTGAGGTCCGCAAGGTTCTTTGTAATAATCTCACTTTAAGGTGCAGTCAAGCGAGAAACATTCTACCATGTCTGTTAGGACTCTGCTGGTGGCCTTGTCAGAGGAGCAGCAAGTAGCAAAGGAGGCCCAAGGTGTCAGCCCACCAGTAGGAAACTCTCTGATGGGTGAATCTCATTTAGACAAGGCTACGGGACTACAGAACCCAGAATGTCTTTGCCTTCTGCTGTGAGTAGATGTGGGGAGCTCTCCACTGCCTGTAATAGAGTGTGTTTATCTCTTGGAAACATCCCGTTCTCCTGGCCATTTTTATCTGTGGATTATCAAGAAGATGAATCTCTCCCAAGCTGTACTATCTAATTGATAATAATAAAGATGTCTTATACAGAGTTTTGATGAATAAAAATAAATATAAGGAAATGCCACCCAGCCAGGGTCTGTAAGTTTCAACCTAAGAAGCTGCATAGATTGTAGCTCAATTTATTGACAATTTATAACAATTGAGTCCCTTAGCCCAGCTACTTTAACCTTTTTTGATCTTAATGTTAGGAGATGTGTTCACGGAGTTCGGAGTTCAGAAGTCATCACAGCTGAAACAGAGCTTTGCGATCAACAAAGTTAGACTACGATGTTTTGGTTAAATAGCTTTGAGGTGAAAAACCCAAGAAGGCAATCTGGGGTTTTCAAAAGGTACATAATTGAATGTGGAACTCTTTAAGATCAGGGAACAAGAACGAAACAACCCATTCATCACCGGCTAATGTACTTTTCTTGCTAGGACTGGTTGAGAACCAAAGGTGATGATTAATTCCTTATGCCCATTTCTGCCCTCAGTCTCCTGATATAAAAAGTTATTAATGAGTTTTATATTTTGAGTTTCTTTAATGTACCCTAAAGATTTAAAGTAGAGCTGACTGATTCTTTTTCATATATAAAGGTTTAGATTTGTGATTCCTTTAAGATTCCTTATAAGATTACCTTTCAAGATAAGCAATAAAGAAATTAGCCTTTTCTTTGTGACTGTAAAATGCAGCCTGCCAGTAAAAGACATGACTGAGAAGAATGCCTTGCTGCCTACGCACTTAGTCTGCACCAAGCTGTTTGGGTGTAAATGTATGTGGGTTAATTTACTTTTCACCTATAATATGCTTAATCATGTAAGAAAAATTAAAAACGTTTTTACAGGCATTCATTATAATAATTATAACAATATAATCACATTGTAATGCCTAACTGCCTAAAAAACTTTGTTGAAGTATATAAGTTGTAGGAAAAAGAGTATGCAGTAGAAAAAGGAACACGGAAAGAACATAGAAAGAGAAGAGAGTCAAGAAAAAAAAGCCATCAATGGAGTGTGTCTTTTCCCCTAAACCCCCTCAGACAGAAATTCTTAGGTTCCGTTGACTCCGTGGATTCCTTTCAAAGCCCTGCACTGCTGGAGACTGACCCCGACATCAGGAGCCGCTCCTTAGACAACTCTGACCAAGTCTTTGTTTTCTAGCATTATTAAATGTAATCCTATGGCATGATATAAGGAAATAGGGCCAACACCCAGGAAGAACCCTCTTTGAAAGAATGGATTCTAGAATAAGTAAATAAAAACTGCAGAGTGGGTGTCCTGCAGCAGCTGCTGTTTAAAATGACTTACAGTTTTTAATTCTTCACCCGAAACCCCTTAGACCTGTGAAGAAGACTGGGTGTCTCTAAACTGGAAGGGGGATGACAATTATTGGATTTCCTGCCCTAGTTTTTAGTGTTCTATGCCAGAAGCCTCACTCACGCCCTTGTCTCTTGGCTCTCCCTCTAGGTTAGTCCACAACTTTCTCGGAATGAGCAAACCACAAAACAAGAACCCTTTCTCTAGGGAAACCACGTGGGATGTACTACAACACTCTCATGAAATACTCAAACAGGAAAATGCAGCTTTCTTTACTTGAGATTTTTCCCTCTCGGAACCAAGAGAGACGTCAGAGTAAGCAAGCAGGAGGGCCATGTTTATGTTCGGTGTCCCTTTCATTTCACTCCAGACCATTATGAATGCCCAGCGCCAGCTGAACCCATGACCAAGTCGAGACAAAATGGGGCTCATTAGTAGAAAAACCAGGAGTCTGGAAGACAAAGCACATTTTTAAGCTATTTTTGTGGTAGAAATGTCTTGCTGCTTAATTCTAGCATTCCCACTGAGCCATCTTTCATATACTATTATCAGGGCTCCAAAGGGAGCCATGTGTCACAGAGACACTCACAGAGAGAATGATGTGTTTTTGTTATTTCTCTGCACTGCTCAGTGGTAAGGTGACTTTGCATCATGCATGGGGTGCTGCTTTCACATGTGGAAGACAAGTGTTAAGACATTTTATAAGGCCTCAATAAGAAGGGTAAACAGAAATTGATGGGAAATGTCATTTTCCTTACAGATTTTCTTCTTGCTCAATTTGTCTGTATTGTCCAGTTCTTCCCTATTCCCCATGCCACTCCAACTGTCATACCGATTTTATATGATAATTTGGACAAATATTTGGAATTAGTGGATTGATGTCAGCAATTTAATTTTCTTATATGGAAGCAGAATGTCAGCTATTTGAGTGAGAGGTAACTGTGAGATTGCAGTTGAGGCCGATTTTCTTAGTGTACAGCCCCATGTGACGTGGACTCTTCTTTCTCCTAGGACTGGGAGAAGGGACTGCAGAAATTATCAGGGGGAAAAGGAAGACATTTAAAGGTAGGCTTTCATTCTGATTTCTTTTTTTCCTTCAATAAATTTATATTTCATCATGGACAATTATATAAACATTCATGAACATCAACTTTTGTTAAATCAAGCTTGGCACAAGAAGTCAATCTTAGATCAATATAAACATTTTTCAGCTTAAAAGAAAGCATAACAACAGTGTTTTATTTTATTGATTTTATTATATTTTTCTCTGCCCCTCCCTTTCTCTCCCCTCCCCTTTAATCCTCTCCCATGGTCCCCAACTCCCAATTTATTTAGGAGATCTTGTCTTTTTCTACTTCCCATGTAGATTAGATCCATGTATGTCTCTCTTACGGTCCTCACTGTTGTCTAGGTTCTCTAGGATTGTGATTTGTAGACTGGTTTTCTTTGCTTTATGTATAAAAACCTCTTATGAGTGAGTGCATATGATATTTGTCTTTCTGGGTCTTGGTTACCTCACTCAGTATGATGTTTTCTAGCTCCATCTTTTGCCTTCAAATTTCAAGATGTCATTATTTTTTTCTGCTATGTAGTACTCCATTGTGTAAATGTACCACATTTTTGTTATCCATTTTTTGGTCAGGGCATTTAGGCTGTTTCTAGGTTTGGCTGTGACAAACAATGTTGCTATGAACATAGTTGAGCACATGTTCTTATGGTACGATTAAGCATCCTTTGAGTATATACCTAAAAGTGTTATTGCTGGATCTTGAGGTAGGTTGTTTCCTAATTTTCTGAGATATTGCCATACTGATATCCAAAGGGGCTGTACCAATTTACACCAGCAATGCAAGAGTGTTCCCTTTATCCCACATTCTCTCCAGCCTAAGCTGTCATCAGTGTTTTTGATCTTGGCCATTCTTACAGGTGTAAGATGGAATCTCAGAGTTGTTTTGATTTGCATTTCTCTGATGACTAAGGATGTTTAGCATTTCCTTAAGTGTCTTTCAGCCATTTTAGAGTTCTCTGTTGAGAGTTCTCTGTTAGGTCTGTACTCCATTTTTTTGTTGGATTATTTTTTTTGATGACCAATTTCTTGAGTTCTTTGTATATTTTGGAGATCAATCTTCTGTCTAATATGGGGTTGGTGAAGATCTTTTCGCATTCTATAGGCTGTCGTTTTGTCTTGTTGACCGTGTCTTTTGCTTTACAGAAGCTTTTCAGTTTGAGGAGGTCCCATTTATTAATTTTTTCTCTCAGTGTCTGTGCTATAGGGGTAATATTTAGGAAGTGGTCTCCTGTGTCAATGTGTTCAAGTGTATTTCCCACTTTCTCATTTATGAGGTTTAGCATGGTTGGCTTTTTCTTTAGTTCTTTGATCCATTTGGACTTGAGTTTTGTGCATGGTAAAAGATATGGGTCTATTTTCATTCTTCTACATGTTGATATTCAGCCATTCCAGCACCATTTGTTAAATAGGCTTTCTTTTTTCCATTTTATATTTTTTGCGTCTTTGTCAAATATCAGGTGTTCACAGGTGTGTGAATTAATATCCAGGTCTTCAATTCGATTCCATTGGCCAAACTCTCTGTTTTTATGCCAATACCAAGCTGTTTTCATTACTGTAGCTTCAGCAATAGAGCTTGATGTCAGGGATGGTAATGCCCCCAGAAGTTTCTTTATTGTACAGGATTGTTTTGGCTACCCTGGGTTTTTTGTTTTTCCATATGAAGTTGAGTATTGTTCTTTCAAGGACAATAATACATACATTCATGAACAGCAACATTTGTTAAATCAAGCTTGGCACAAGAAGTCAATTTTTAGATAAATATAAACTTCATTTTTTAGCTTAAAGGAAAATTTAGCACAATGTTAAAGTTTAACATGATCGTTAGTTCTTACGGCAGTTCTTGTGTTAACTCTTTTTTCATTTATTTTACATGCCAGCCACAGTTTTCCCTCCCTCCTTTCTTCCTGTTTTGTCCCCCATCTCCTGTCTACACTGCTCTGCATCCACTCCCCCTCCATTCAGAAAGGGGCAGGCCTCCCAAGAGGGTCATATCATGTCATAGCATATCAAGTTGAGGCAGGGCCAAACTCCTCCCCCTGCACCAAGCCTGGGCAAGGCATCCCAGCATGGGGAGTAGATTCCAAAATGCCAGCTCATACCCCAGGGACAGGTCCTGATCCCATTACTAAGAGCCCTACAAATAACCAACCTACACAACTGTCATGCAGAGGGTATAAGCGGGTCCCATGCAGGCTCCCTAGTTGTTGATCTAGAGTCCCTGAGCTCCCATGAGCTTGAAACTCTGTGAGTTTCCCCTTCATGACCTTGACCCTCCTTGCTTGTACAGTCCCCTCCTCCCTCTCTTCAACTGGACTCCCAAAGCTCAGCCCAGTGTTTGGCTGTGGATCTCTGCATCTGCTTCCATTAGTTACTGGATGAAGGCTCTCTGATGACAATTGCCATGATGACAAATGTCTTAGTCATTCTGACAGGTGTAGGATGGTATATCAGAGCCATTTTGATGTGTATTTCCCTGAGAGACAAGAATGTTGAGCAATTCTTTAAGTGTTTCTTAGCCATTTGAGATTCTTTTGTTGAGAATTCTGATTTCTTAAAGAGCTGATTCCAATTTAATTTAAAATTCAAAGAAATGATAAGATAATATTGCGCTAAACCCTAAGATACAATTTCTAGTGTTAGGTAGAAATCTTGAACAAAGATAGGAAATAGAGAATGAAACATGCGAAACATTAATAATATTTACCTTTTAGCAATCATAGTAGATTATAAAGCTTTTTTTAATCTCCAGAAAGTTTACAAAGTGTTGGCATTGCTCTAAAATTTATGGGCATTACTGTGCCAAGGTTTATTGGAGAAGTTAGAGTCAACTAGTTCAATCTGAGGTATGAAATAATTTTGTTATTTTGGAAAATCTTCAGATAAATTACTATAAACAAAGTTGAGATGGTATTCTTACCTTAAAACAATCAGTGTGAAGTAGATGTTTAATGAATAATATACATCAGAAAATGATATATATAAATACGTGTGTGCAGGGATTAGAAGTCCAATGAAAGTAAACACCATAAGAAAACTAACGAAGGACAGACAATTCCAGAATCTGCATTTTTGAGAAGAATAAAATATAGTTATAGTAACTAACATGTTTATTATAAAGCTTACCTCTTACTTATATGAGGCATTATGTAATTGTCTATAAAATAAAGGTGAGCATGGCATTTATCAGCACTCAACAAGGATTAAGACTGAACTGTGCAGAAAGGCAAACCAATCTAGGTAAACAGGTAATTTTAAAGCAATTAAATTATTTGTGTCAATTAGTAACTTGCTTTTTTTTTCTGCTGAGTCCGAAAGAGTGTACAATCATCTGCAACATAGCATAACACAGGGACTAAACATCCAGAAACCACTGTTCACAGAACTAGAAGCACTGAGAGTAAAAAGGCCCTAAGATCACACACTGACACCGAAACGGTAAGTGATAGAATTCAGCAGTGGCAGTGAAAGTGATATTAGCACAGAAGTGGCAGGGGACAAAGATCACAGGTTTTCCGTGAAACACCTCAGTTCTTATGTTAAGGAGGAAAAGACCATACAGTGGTTACAAAGGGACCGGGGGGGGGTGTCAAACCACTGGTTCTGTCTTCCTTAACTGACTCACCCATCTTACTCAATCCCCTCTGCCTGGGACTGGCTGCTTAGGGCCCGCTGCCTGCCGCCACATGGCCTGCTACCACTGCTTGGGAACCTACAGCATCTCTGCTGCCTACTGCTGCTGGGGATCCTGCAGCATTTTTAATTTTTTATAACAGAACCAGTGGTTTGACCAAGGGGTTGCAGAGTTGTGAGAAATGGAGGACCTGAGAGAATTAGAAAAATTATGGGAAGTGGA
>JAQHUG010000033.1:8604162-8618788 GCA_028555095.1 Dicrostonyx torquatus | reverse complement strand
CATCTCTGGGATGAAGCTGACTTCATTATGGTGGGTGATCTTTTTTTAAAAAAAAATGTGTTCTTGGATTCAGTTTGCCAGTATTTTATTATTTTTTGCAACAATATTCATGAGGAAGATTGGTCTGTAATTTTCTTTCTTGATTCACTCTGTGTGGTTTTGGTAGTAGGGCAATTGTAGCCACATAAAAAGATTTGGTAATGTTCTTTCTGTTTCTGTTATGTGGAAGAATTTTAAGAGTATAGGTATTAGCTCTTCTTTGAAGTTCTGGTAGAATTCTACATTGAAACCATCCAGCCCTAAATTTTATTTATTTATTTATTTATTTATTTTGGTTTGGAGGCTTTTGATGACTGCTTTTTATTTCCTTATAGGTTATAGTTCTATTTAAATTGACATGGTCTTGATTTAATTTTGATATATGGTACCTATCCAGAAAATTATCCATTTCTTTTACATTTTCCAATTTTGTGGAGAATGGTTTTTTTTTTTTGTAGTATGACCTAATGATTCTCTGGATTTTCTCAGTGTCTGGTGGTATGCCCCACTTTTTATTTCTGATTTTGTTAATTTTGATGTTCTCTCTTTGTCTTTTGATTAGTTTGGATAAGGGTTTGTCTATCTTGTTGATTTTCTCACAGAATCAGCCCTTTGTTTAATTGATTTTTTAATATTATTTGTTTCTATTTTATTGTTTTTAGCCCTCAATTTGATTATTTCCTATCATCTACTCCTCCTGGGTGAGTCTGATTTTTGTTGTTGTTACCTCAATAAGATACAGGGGGTTAGTTTAATTTTTTTGTATCTGTTGAGGTTTGCTTTGTTACTGAGTATATGGTCAATTTTAGAGAGAGTTCCACAAGGTGCTGAGAAGAAGGTATATTCTTTAGTGTTTGGGTGAGATGTTCCATAAACATCTGTCAAGTCTATTTGAGTCATGACATCTGTTAGTTCTTTCTCTTTTTTTCTTTTTTTTTCGAGACAGGATTTCTCTGTAGCTTTGGAGCCTGTCCTGGAACTAGCTCTTGTAGACCAGGCTGGTCTCAAACTCACAAAGATCCGCCTGTCTCTGCCTCCCAAGTGCTGGGATTAAAGGCGTGCACCACCACCGTCCGGCGTCATTTCCCTTTTAAGTTTCTGTCTGGTTGACCTGTCCATTGGAGAGGGGGGTGTGTGTTGAAGTCTCCTGCTATTAGTGTGTGGGGTTTGATGTGCGATTTAAGCTTTAGTAATGTTTCTTTTACATATGGGGGTGCTCTTGGATTTGGGGTGTTGATGGTCAGGATTGAGACTTCATCTTGATGGATTTTTCCAGTAATAAGTATGAAGTGTCCTTCTCCATCTCTTCTGATTGATTTTAGTTTGATGTCTATCTTGTCAGTTATTAGGAGAGCTACACCCACTTGTTTCTCAGGTCCATTTGATTGGAAAACCTTTTCCCAACCCTTTACTCTGAGGTAATATCTGTCTTTGAGGTTGAGGTGTGTTTCTTGTGTACAGGAGAAGGATGGATCTTGCTTTCGTATCTATTTTCTTAGCCTGTGTCTTTTTATAGGTGAATTGAGTCCATTGATATTAAGGAATATTAATGACCAGTGATAGTTAATTCCTGTTATTTTTTGGTGGTAGTGTTTGTGTGTTTCCATTTTTAGGGGTTTGCTGGTAGGAGGTTATCTGTTGCCTGTGTTTTGAGGGTGCAGTTAGCTTCCTTGGGTTGGAGTTTTCCTTCTAGTACTTTCTGTAGGGCTGCATTTATTGGATAGGTATTGTTTAAAACTGTTCCCCCCCCCATGGAATATCTTGTTTTCTCCATTGATGGTGATTGACAGCTTTGCTGGGTATAGTAGTCTGGGCTTGTATCTGTGGTCTATTAGTGTTGCAGCACATCTATTCAGGACTTTCTGGCTTTCATGGTTTCCATTGAGAAGCTGGGTGTCTTTATATGTTACTTTGCCTTTTTTCCTTTGCAGCTCTTAATAGTCTTTCTTTATTCTGTATCATTATTGTTTTGATTATTATATGGTGACAGGATTTTTTTTAAATCTGGTCTATTCTTTGTTCTGTAAGGTTCTTGTTCATAGGGATATCCTTCTTTAGATTGGGAAAGTTTTCTTCTATGATTTTGTTGCTGCATATATTTTCTGTGCCTTTGAGCTGGAGTTCTTCTCCTTCTTCTATTATTATTCTTAGGCTTGGTCTTTTCATAATATCCCAGCTTTCCTGGATGTTTTGTGTTAATAATCTATTGGATTTAACATTTTCTTTGCCTCACTGATGTGGGAGTGTTCTCCTGTATTTTGTATTACTCTTATTGGTTGAATAAAGAGCTGCCTTTGAATAAAGAGCTGCCTGGCTTGTAAGATAGGTCAGCCCTTAGGTGGGCGGAGTAGACAGAACGGAAGTTCTGGGAAGAGAGAAGGAAGTGAGCCAGTTGTGATGAGACCCCTGCCGCAGTTGGAAGTACCGTAGATCTGTCCGGTAAGTCACCCACCTTGTGGTGACATACAGACTTTTATAATGGGTTAGTTTATGAGGTGAGGGCTAGCCGGGAAGAGGCTAGAGAAAATGGGCAAGGCAGTATTTAAATGAATACCATTCTCATATTCTCATTTCGGGCATAAGCAAGCAACCAGCGGCTGAGCGGGCCGGCAGCTGGGGGCTTGGGAGCCAGGCGGTGGGAACATATAACTCCATCTATTTACAACACCTCACAAATCTATTTCCTCTACAATATCTTCAACCCTTGAGATTCTCTCTTTCATCTCTTGTATTCTGTTTGTTATGCTTGCCTTTGTAATTCCCATTTGTTTATCTAGATTTTCCATTTCCAGAATTCCTTTGGTTTGGTTTGTGTTTTCTTTATTGCCTCTATTTCAGTTTGAACTATTTGCTTCACAAGATTGATTTTTCCCCCTTGGGTTTCTTTAAGAGGTTTATTGATTTCTTCCAATATTTTGTTTGCCGTTTCCTCCATTTATTTAATGGAAATTTTCATTTCCTCTTTAAAGGTTTCTATCATCCTCATAAAATTACATTTAAAAATCTATTTCTTCTGCTTCTTCTGGGTTAGGATGATCAAGTCTTCCTGTTGTACGACCACGGGGTTCTGCTGTTACCATGTTGCTTTTTAGGTTGTTGAATGAATTTTTGCATTGATGCTATCCATCTCTTGCTCCAATTGTTGCTGACAGTATCTTGGCTTCTTGGTTCAATCCTTGCAGTTACTTTCTGTGTCTCTGGGAGCTGTTCTTGGTCTGCTCTGTACTGTCACTCTCTTTATCTCAGAGAGTTGCTGAGGTCTCTCTTGGCCTGCTCTCTTGGTTCATCCTTTTGGTCTGCTCTCCATTCCGCTCTGTACAGTTGCAGTCTGTGCTTAAGGGTTCCTCTCTTGGTCTTCTCTGTGCAGTGGCAGCCTGAGCTTCTCAGTTCCTCTGAGGTCATGGGGTAGGGGGCTCAGGGGATAGGAGGGTTTAGGGGACTATTAAGACTTGTAGCTTACAGGGTTCAATAGATGGGTTGGAGGTGTTGGAGCAGCTTACCTGCAGGAAGCTTGCCTGCTGACTAGTTAGAGAAACTGAGGCAGGTCTGGTAGGAACCAGGGGTTTTGCCCAAGTACCAAGGGTCTAGAGAGTATAGTGCCCCACTGTGTGGGTGATCACTCACCTCTTGATCCTTTCTGTGTGGACACAGCCTCTGTTTCCCACACTTGAGTATATTAATATTTTCCACCTCTTTTGAAAGGCTTGGTAAATTTTATGGATCTTAGACTTCGAGCAGTTTTCTATGTAATATTCATGCCTTTCTCATAAGTCCTTTGCATTTTAGGTGTCATTTTTTTCTTTTGTTTGTTTTGGTTTTTATTGTTGTTGCTTGGTTTTTGATGGTTTTTTTCCTTTGTTCTATCCTTTTTTTTAATTCTTAAAAGAAAAATTTACATTTACTCCCCTTGTTCCCGGCCCTCCCACTCCCCCACTACCCCACCGCTCTCCCCCTGCTTCCTTAAGATGGGGCAGGATACCCTGCCCTATGGGAAGCCCAAGGCCCTCCCCACTCCATCTCGGTCTAAGAAGATGTGCATCCATATAGAATAAGTTCCCAAAAAGTCAATACATGCAGAAGAGATAGGTCCCAGTGCCATTATCATTGGCTTCTCAGTCAGTCCCCATTGGCAGTCACATTCAGAGAGTCCGGTTAGGTCATATGCTCATTCAGTCCTGGTCCAGCTGGATTTGATGAGTTCCCAATAGATCAAGCACACTGTCTCTGTTGGTGGGCTAGTCCCTCACGGTCCTGACGTCCTTGCTCATCTTCTCCCTCCTTCTGTTCTTCCACTGGACCTTGGTAGCACAATCCCTTGCTCTGGTGTGAATGTGGGTCTCTGGCTCTATCTCCATCCATCATGCGAAATTTCTATGGTGACGATTGAGATATTCAACAAAGTAACTATGGGACAAGTTCAGTTCAGGCACCCACTCCTCTGCTGCCCAAGTACCTAGCTGGGATTTCCCTGAGAATACCTGGGATCCCCTCCAGAGACAAGTCTCTTGCAAATCTTAAAATGACTCCCATTAATGTAGATATCTTATTCCCTTCTCCAATATACACCCTTCCTCCATCTCCACCCTCCCACAACCCCGGGCTCTCCCCGGTTCTTCCTTTCTCCCTTCTACCACCCCCCCCCTCTCACACCCCCCCCCAAACCCCAAAATCCCCCCCATCCTCACCCCCGTGATTCCAACTTTTGTCTGACGATCTTGTTTGCTTCCGACTTCCAGGAAAATCTATATAAGTTTTTCTTTGGGTTCACCTTGCTATTTGGCATCTGCAGGTGTCATTTTTATATCTCCTCAATCATTCTTGGTTTTGAGTTCGTTCTTTGATCACAACCTAGATAAGTGTTTCTAAACTTTGTCATCTCAAAACAAACAAGACAACAAAAAGCCTTATTTTACTGATGCTTTTATTTGCTTTTATTATCTGATTTGTTTATTCTGTGATAACTTTTATTTTCTTCCTTTTGTTAAATTTGCGTTTAATCTGTTCTTTTTCTGCTTAAGTTAGAGTACGTTATTCATTTAAGAGCTTTTGACTTTCTTACTGTGGTGTTGACAGAAATATACATATTTCTTTCAACTACTTTTTTTGCATTGAATAAGCCTGACATGATGTATTCATTGATTCTTCAAAAGTGTGTTTTTAAATTTCTGTAAGTTTGTGAATGTCAATATTTTCTCTTTTTAATCCCGTTGAAATATATATTTTGTATAATTTCACCAGTATCTTGAATTTATTAAGAGACATTTCATGGTTCTATATCTTTTATTTTTATGACACTTTATGTACATTTGAAAATAAATTATTTTTGCTAGTATTTGAAGAAATATTTTATGCATGTCTATTGGGTTAATTTAGTCTGTAACCATGTTCATTTTTACTGCTTCATTATTAATTTTCTGTTTGAATGATATAGTTACTGTTGAAAGTGGAGTACTGAAGCCACATAATATGATTGCTCTGACATGTCTTTCTCTATTCATGTGTGTTAATAGTTATGTACAGCTATTATACTGTCATAGACTCTTGAGAAATTGACCCCTTTGTCAGCATATTATGACCTTCTTTGTCTCTTGTGCTCTTGTGAGTTTGTCAGCTAAAGTCTTCAAGTTTAGTCAAGTTTAGCCCTTCTTAGAAAGAAAGGTCTCTGACATTTCAACCTCAGGGAAGACAAGTATTCATTTATTTTTGTGGGTGAGGTATACCTGACACACGACCTTAGTGACCTTTATTTTTACTGAGACAAAGTTTGAGAAGTTAAAAGAAAGGAGATAATTTTTCATAAGAATTTACAACTGACTATGAAAAAGAAGGCTTATTGCCCAGAATTTGTCTGCTATTTAGCATGGAGGAGAGTAGCATAAATAAAAATGTCTATGACATGTAGGCTGACTACTGATACCAACACCAAGAAGTCAAGACCACTCTTCAGAGTATAGCATCATTTTCTGGTTCAAGGTTTGGATTCTATAACCACGAGAGTTTATCTGGGTGTCTTTGGTAGGGTTTCTATACTGTGAAGAGACACCATGACCATGGCAACTCTTACAAGGGAAAACATTTAATTGGGGTTGGCTTAAGGGTTAGAGGGTTAGTCCATTATCATCATGGCAGGAAGCATGGCATTGTGCAGGCAGACAAGGTGCTGGAGGAGGTGAGAGTTCTATACATGGATCTGTAGGCAGCATGAAGAGCTAGAGACACTTGGCCTGGCTTGAACATTTAAAATCCCAAAGCCCAACCTCAGTGACACACTTCTTCTTGCAAAGCCACACATACTCCCACAACTCTCATCACCTAAGCCCTAGTAGGTAGTATCACTACCTAATGAAAACATTCAAACCTATAAGCATATTGGGGCTGTTCTTTTCAAGCCACCACACTGGGTGAAATTTTATCTGTATCTTTCTGTATCTATTTTTGGGGAATATTATATTAAGGTGTGTTGCTTTTGTTTATGCTGCATTTGTTTAAACTCAGTGAAACTGTGAGTCTTTGCCTGTCTAAAACACCTGATGGTCCTAAAAAAGAGCTGAACGGCCAATAGCAAGGCAGGATCAAAGATAGGTGAAGCTGATAAAGGGCAGGAGAAGTGAGGAGAAGGAGAAGCAAGAGAACAAAGAGAGGAAGATGTCAGGGGCCAGTCACCCGGTCACCCAGTCAGCCATGAAGTAAGAAGGAAACTAAGACATGAAGTAAGAAAAGGGAAAAGTCCAGAGGCAAAAGGTATTTGGGATAATTAAAGTTAAGAAAAGCTGGCTAAGAGACCCACATCACATCAGAGCAAGGGACTGAGTTACCAAGGTCCAGTGGAAGAGCAGAAGGAGGGAGAAGATGAGCAAGGAAATCAGGACCATGAGGGACTGGCCCACCAACTGAGACAGTGTGCTTGATCTATTGGGAGCTCATCAAATCCAGCTGGACCAGGACTGAATGAACATATGACCAAACCGGATTCTCTGAATGTGGCTGCCAATGGGGACTGACTGATAAGCCAATGATAATGGCACAGGGACCTAGCTCTTCTGCATGTATTCTATATGGATGCACACCTTCTTAGGTCGGGATGGAGGGGAGCGGGAGGGCCTGGGACAAGGGGAGTAAATGTAAATTTTTCTTTTAACAATTAAAAAAGAAGTGAAAAAAAGAGAAAAGCTGGCTAGCAGCAAGTCGAGCAAAGGCCAGGCATTTATAATTAAGAATAAACTTCTGTGTGTGTTTATTGGGGAGCTGGGTGGTAGGCCCCTCAAAAAGACAAAAAAAATCAAGCAACAATATGTAACTGTATCTGTACTTATGTAGCTACACACACACACACACACACACACACACACTCCTTGTTATAGCTCGCTATATAAAACTCAGACAGGTGTTGAAAGTAAAGGAAATTTAGGGGGGTGTGTCGCCACACTTTGGAATGAGGTTGCAAAATATCTTGATAAGGAACCACCTTATTTTGGGCAGGAAACAGTGGAAGAAAATCACAGTCTCCTTTTTACAAATGTTCAGCTAGGAAACAAGATATTCTGACGGTTAGTGAAGATTTTCACCAGGAGATTCAATGGGGTTTTTACTCCATTGCATTCTCCACCTCTTAATGCTTCCCGTCTGCACACAAGAATCAGGTAACTCTTGATTTCCTTTTGTAGATGTTAAGCTGGAAGTTAATGGCAAAACCGCCAGGTTATAGATCGTTTACTTTTATCCCAGTAAAAGGTAAAGAGGGATCTATGCTTGGTTCTGTGTATTAATCATGTGCACAAATAATCACACAGCTGGCATATCATTTAATGTGAGCATATTTGAAACAATGACTATAGAAAATTGGAGAAAGGGGAGAATAAAGGCAAGCATTTAGCTTCTGAGGTATGTGCAAGGTGCTCAAACGAGATTGTCTATATGCCTGATTTGTGCACATATAAAGGTGGCAGACCAGCTAGCTGCAGAGGATCTCCTCTCAAAATCTGTTTGTTGCTGTTTTTGTAATTTTGCCCATGTTCACAGTCAAATAACATAGATAACATTTAATTCTGAGGTTGAACTGTTTTAAATCTTTTCTTGGTAATTAAAAGCTTTTATTACGTGGGCAAGCTTATATAAAATTTGCTTTATCATTACAAACTAGCCTAATTTAAACATTCAACAAATACTGTCTTACTATTTTCTAATCATTATAAACGATTGAATCAACAGCACGTTAAGGTAATAGCGAGTGTCCTTAAGAATTCAGATGAAGGGTCTAGAGAGGTGGCTTTGTAGTTAGGAGCACACAGTACTCTACTGGAGGACCCAGGTTCTCTTCCAAGCACCTACTTGCTTCATAATTGCCTGTAAATCCACTTCTAAGAGATCCAAAGACCTCCTCTATCCTCTGTAAACACTCAAGGGCACATACCCCATGCCACAAGCATAATTAAAGAACTAGAATAAAGCTTTAAAAAATAATTGAGGAGAGGAAACAAAAAACATGTTAAACTCAAAAAGGGGGCTGAGGTTTCATGGTGAAGTTTCTGATTAGCATGAATGGAGTCCTGGGTTTAATCTCTAGCACTAAGTAAGAAAACTGCATAAGTATATAAAATGCATAATGAGAAATTCTTCTCTCAGGAAGTAGTTCATACTATAAAGGAGAGGAGGACCTGGGAGCCAGCGATGATGAGGGGCAAAGCCGTACAGACACTGCTGTGGAATCAGTGACTGGCAGCTTGGTTGCTACTTCTTTGTGCTGTTAGTTTGGGTTTTCATGTGTAGTGTTCAGTCCTTCCCTGAAGGCAAGGGCCAAACTATCTATGGAAACTAAAATGTTTGCAGTGACTTTTAGCTGTCAGATGACCCTGTGTTCTCGTTTTATTCAGCACTGTGAGTCAGGTAGTCTTAAGCCTGTTATGAAGACGAAAATGCTGAGGTGCAGGAAAGAAAAGTAATGCTAGAGGACCACAGTCCCCAAATCGCCCCAGGTGAAAAAGCCTGAGCACAGAACTGACTGATGAACACAGTGTGTCTCTAAACAATAAGCTTGCCTCATGCGTTTGAGAGGTTTGTGATGCTGTGGGCGCAGTTTAGATCGACCACGTTTATTTTGTAAAATATTTGAAAAGAAAAGTTTCTCGTAATTTGATCGCGGAAATGGAATGAATGAGAGAAAAACGTATGACATCATATGAGTTATCTGGATCAAGCTGTGTGTTGTGGTTTTAAATACAGCACACATTTGGGAAAGCAGATAGTATCCCATAGCAGTATTCAGACCCTTAACTTTTATGCTCCACATCCTCACATTATGGGTTTACTTTATCTGTTTGACTTAAAAAATATACAAGACCACTTAGCATCAATTCAATTGTTTCTGGTTTCTTTATATATTGGTAGAATTTCTTAACATTTTTAGAGGAAATGTATTTATTGAATCTCATTGTTGAATGAATTCCTTTGTGTAGTACTATAATTTATTTATACAACTTTAAAAAATAATATTTATTTCTTTTATGTATATGAGTGCTCTATTGACCTCTTGGCAGAAGAAGGCATCACATCCCACTATAAATGGTATTGAGACACGAGACACCATGTGGTTGTTGAGGAATAAAACTCACTCAGGACCTTTGGAAAAGCAGCCAGTGTTCCTAACCACTGAGCCTTCTCTCTATCTAAACTTTAGTTTTGTTTTTGTTTTTCAAGACAGGGTTTCTCTGTGTAACCCTGGCTGTCCTGGAACTCACTCTGTAGACCAGGCTGGCCTCTAACTCAGAGAGATCCACCTGCCTCTACCTCCCCAGTGCTGGGGTTAAGTGTGTGTATCACAACACCCAGCCCAACTTTTGCTTTTTTTAACATACTATTTTTGTTAATTGTTTGAGAATTTCATATAATGAGTTTTGATTGTATGTACCTGTAGGAGGAAGTGAGGTCCATGTGCTCACAGATAAGCCTAAGAGAAACCAGAATTGTTAAACATGTGTAATTTCTTCTTCAAGGGAAGAAACTGATACCTAGTCACCCAGAAACTAGATGTTTTCTAACAACCTGGTGCTCTTTTGCTATTCTATCAGTCCAGACTTCACCTGAATCTCCAAAATCCTGAGCATTGTATACCAGTCGATAGAACCTATCCTTATGAAAGGTATTCTCATGCAGTAGAGTTTTCTGTTACACTTATTACAAGCCCATCTTCCCTATGCTTAGACTCCTGAGCACTGTTTCTCAGTAGCACCCATTCCTGTGAAAAACGTCACAGGTGCTTTGGTAAAGAGATATATTTTGCAAATGAGTTTTGATGTAGTCAGCTTTGTTATGATCATTGTTATGTGGTAACACCCGCAAAGTTTTACTGGGTTTAAATATGTAAAACAAAATATACTTTTCATCAGACTCCAGAAGTTTAGACCCAGCACTAGTTAGCTAAAGTCAAGCTGAATCCAGGTTTCATTCTTACCTCACCCAAATCATTGCCCTGCCAGCTATGACCCTTGCAGATACCCCTACACTTACCTGCCACTCTTCCTCTCATGCCACTCAGATCTACCATCTTCTCCCCACTGCAACTTCATGGCCTTTTAAAAAATTAACTGACTGAGTCTAATTTGTTCTGCTCTTATATCCATGAGTATGGGTCTATCCTCTGTAGTGTGGCATGATATATATTCCGCATTTGCAATTCAGTTTTGATCATGAATATCTTGTTTACATTTTGGAGAATACGTGTATTAGCTTCTATTAGGTGTATGTTAGGGGTAGACTTGCTGCTTGTAGGGTATTTGTATAGTCAGTGATAAGATAACCGCAAGGGTTGCTCCTGAGTACCCAACAGAATTTGCACTTCCTTGGGCAGTGCCGGTCAGGTGTATTGCTTCTGCAAATTCTCAATAAAACTTGACTTTGCTTGCCTTTCATTTTAGACAACTGGTGCATATGTAGTCCTTAGATTAGCCTGCATTTCCTTGATGACAAAATCGAGCAATTTAAGTACATGAACTATCCATCCAGGTGTTGAATAATTCATAACATCGGGTAAATATGTACATATATGTATAATTATGATACAAGTTTAGCATATATGTGTAAGCAAAGTCATATATATATACATATATGTATTAAGCAAAGTGTTTTATATATAAATATATCTTATATATATTTATGTGTATATATTTATTTTCTTAATTTTTACCCTTAATAGTTATTTATTAGGTAATATGTGCTAGAATCCATTTTAGAAACTAGATATTCGATGTTGAAGAACAACTGTAGTTCTCTTTCTCTTTCTCTCCCGCCCTCTCTCTCGGTTCTGAGGATCAAATATAAGGCCTTGCAGGTTCCAGGCAAGCATTCTACTGATACTGCACATAGGTTACAGCTCCACACTTTTTCCTTTTCATTGAGACACAGTTTCTCTTTGTATCATAGGTTGCTCTTGAATGCACCATCTCTTTTCCTCAGTCTGGAGTGTGTCATTTTCTATTGTGAAGAGGAGGCAAATAGAATGGTAATCATAAAGCCAAGCGAAGTGCTCTTAGGAACTCCGGGGCAGTATGGATGTTTCTTTCCCTTAACACTGGACCTTGTTTTCAGTGTATTCACAGGAGATAAAGCATAAGAATTATGAAACAGCTGTACTAGGAAGAAACGTGACCATCTTCTGCAATTTGACAAGTCTGGCAAATGTTCTGCAAATCACCTGGCAGAAAATTGAAGGCTCTTTGCTGCAAAATATCGGCACTTACAGCAAAAAATATGGAGAAAATGTTCTTCCACCTTATATAAACAGGCTGCACTGCAAGATCCTGGAACCCGATGCCTCCTTCATAATCATCCAAGAGGTGACGTTCGAAGATGAAGCCTGCTACAAGTGTCTGTTTAACACCTTTCCGCATGGCAGCCATGGAGGACAAACCTGCCTTAACGTCCTAAGTATATAGCCCTTTCTCTAGGGTCCCATAATGAGGGTAGACATCATGGAATTACAGTGTTTAAGGGCATTGTCCAGAGAAAGGAAGTTAGATGGTGAAAAACTGACATTGATGAGTCCAAGTGACTTACCCAGGAGAAGATCATGGAGGGCAATGAGACTGTGCACTGGTTAAGATAGTCTACCGCCCCTCATCAGCTCTTCCCAGTACACTGCACTGGCTTCAGTGAAGTGGAGAAACCCAGAAGAGCATCAAAGTTTTGTTACTAAGGCAAGGAGAAGATAGGGTAAAAGAAAGACACAGTAGAAAAGATCAAGGAAAGGGGGAAGTTTAAGGTAATTAGAGTTCCCCAGTCCTCAAATAAGCAATTTGTCCCGGGACTAGTGAGAACACAGGAGTTCTTTATTGTGCTGCTGTAAGTGTGAAATACCCGGGGTGTGTATAATATAATTTATAATTGCATACAAGTTGAGACAGCAGACAGTAAACAGAGCAACAGGTATTGAAAATTTTATGATATGTGAGGGATGGTACCTTAGAGTAATGTGTTTTCAGCATTTATGCGGCATATAAAAATTGGGGTGGGGGGTGAAGCCATTCGTTAACAGCATACCAAAATTGATTGTATTAACTTCATTTCCCTCTCTTTGCGTCAGTTGTTCCTGAATTAATAACTGAACTCCATCCTGTTCCTGGTTCTGAAGATCTCCTTAGCCTTCACTGTTCAGGGGTGGGAAAGCCTGCTCCTGGAATCTCCATTCACCCTTCGGAAGCACTAGTGCTCACGCAGAAAGAGTACCTTACTAAGAACCCGAATAGCACAACGACCATCACTAAGATATACAACATCTCTTTGAAAGCTGTTAGGTCCTTGGGCCTCCAGCACCTGGTTGTGTCCATGACTCACCCCCTAGGAAGTGAAGAGAAGATAGTTCCTCTGCCAGTAAAGCAAGAGGGTAAGTAGAAGTGACAGCCAATCAAAGCGGGGGGAGTTGGAGCTGGGAAAATAGCTTAGTCTACAAAATGCTTGCCACGAGAGCATGGAAACCCAAGTTTAATCCCCAGAACCCACATAAAAAGCCAGGTATAGGTGTGTGTCCTTGTGATCCCAGAGATAGAGAAGGAAGGAAAGGCAAATTCCTGGGCTCACTGGCCAGTCAACCTGGAGTAATCAGTGATCCTTGGGTCCCAGTGAAAGTCTCTTAGAAAAATGAAATAAAACTAACAAAAATCACAAGTTAGAGAGCTCTTTTGATTGATCTCTGGCTTCCAGTACATACCTTCACACACACATTCAAATGCACAAAGAAGCTCAGGCATTTACACAGATGTCCACATACAAGCATGTGCTTACACATGCACGAGCATGCACACACATAGACACACAAGAGAGGATGAGAGAGTAGAGACATTTATCTTTTTAAAAATCCATAATGAAAAATATTCATGTTAATCAGCCATTTTTGAAGAAGTAAACCAATATAATGCACATATATGATTAAGAAAGCTAGCAATGAAGGTGGGCATAGTAGCATGCACCTTTAATCCCAGTGCTTAGGAGGTAGAAGCATGAGGATCTCTGTGAGTTCAGGGCCAGCCTGGTCTACATAATGAGTTCCAGGACAACCACAGCTATAGAGTGAGACCCTGTCTCGGAAAAAATGAGCACCCTACAGTGGGGTTCTTTACAGCAACTCTTCCCTTACTTAATTGCTTGTCACTCATCGTTTTGGTTTTCCTTTAGCGGAGGCTTGCCCATTAGTCACTTTTAGTTTTTGGTAGATACTATCTTTATTTTTTAAAATTAAGATAGAATGTGTTCTATTAAAATGTATGATTTGAAGGTTGTTGGTGTTTTCTAAGTACTTTGCAACCATCACTGATGTGAAATTACAGGACACTTCCACGATTCCCTGAAGAAACCAAACACCTTCCAGCAGTGGCAGAATTTCCAATGGCTGAAGTGTGTGGCTTCCCCATTGCCTGGTAGTCAGCAGTTTGTCTTACATCATGCAGATGGATTTATCTATTGTTGTTACTTCATACACAAGCAAAAACAGTATATGTTGTTATTTGCCTGTAACTTCTTTCATGTAGCACAGTTTTCAAGGTTCATCCACATGGTGACATGTATCATTACCTGAATTTTCACATGAGTAAAAAGTATTCTACAGTCTAGATACACCACACTTCACTTATCTATGCTTCAGTTGATAGATATTTGGATTATTTACATTTTTGGCTACTGTGGATAATTCCTCTTGAGCATTTATGCATAAGGTTTTATACCCAGAAGTGTCTTTTGTGGGTTTTATGGTAGATTAAATGTTCAGTGTTTTCAAGAACTGCCCGTGGTCAAATGATTTCAAGTTTCCAGCAGCCATGTGTTTGGCTTTTGTTTGCATCCTTGCCAATACTTGTTATTCTATAGGTAGAAGGGATCTGTCCATATAGCCTCGAACTCACAGAAATATGCTTACCTCTGCCTCCCTGGTGCTGGGATTAAAGGAGAGTACCACCACCACCCTGCATGTCAAAGAGTTTGTAGTAGGCCTGATTTCCAGTATGCCTTAAATCCCAGCACTCAGGGAGGCAGAGGCAGGTGGATCTCTATGAGTTCAAGGCCAGCCTGGTCTACAGAGTGAGTTCCAGGACAGCCAGATATACAC
>JAQHUG010000033.1:8530425-8540816 GCA_028555095.1 Dicrostonyx torquatus | reverse complement strand
TAGAGTCTCTTTGACTCTGCCTACTCTCTATATCTCTGTTCAGATATCCTACCTGGCTTTGCTCTGTTAAGCAATTGGTTGAAACAGCTTTATTCATCAACCAATAAAAGTTACACATACACAGGACATCCTACTATACTATACTATACTATACTATACTCTATACCTGTATCTGTTTCTATATCAAATCATCTATATCTGTATCTGTATTTCTTTCCTTTTTTTCTTTTTTGGTTTTTTTGAGTCAGGGTTTCTCTGTAGCTTTGGAGCCTGTCCTGGAACTAGCTCTTGTAGACCAGTCTGGCCTCGAACTCACAGAGATCTGCCTGCCTCTGCCTCCCAAGTGCTGGGATTAAAAGTGTGTGCCACCACCATCCAGCCTATATCTGTATTTCTGGCTGTATCTATATCCATATCTGGCTGTATCAAGTCAGATAAATGTTGTTAATAGGCCAACAAAGGCCAATTTGTCCTTGAATTCACCTGTTAACAACAAAAAGAAAACCTGCTTTCCATTTCATGATTTAAATTAAGAGCCTATCTGCCCATGAAGATAAGGATCACTTCATTCTTGCCCCTGCAGATCAGTTCCTCCCTCTATCTATTAACCTCAGAAAAGAACTCATGACTCTTAGATCACATGTGTGATCATTTTGTGTGCAAAGCTTTTTAACAGAGGAAGTGAATTGCAGTCTCATTTGGAAATTCAGCTAGAAAATAAGAGATTTTGACAGTGAAAACTTTCATTCTCGGATACAATGAACTTTTCACTCTGTTGCCTGCTCCATCTCTCAGTGCTTCATATCTGCACACGTGAATCAGGTAACTCCATTTCTTTTATACATTGTTAGTTGTAACTCAATTACAAATAAGCAGCAGGTTACAGGCCATTTACTTTTACCCCAGTAGGTGAAAAAGAATGTTTGCTAGGCTCTGTGTATTAATCATACACCTATATAATCACCTAAATATCAAATCATTCAATGAGCATATCTGAATCAATGACTATGACTATACAAAATGATAGAAATGTGAGAATGAAGGCAGCAAACAGCATGCTCAAGTTACAAAGTTTCCTACATGTCTGTTTTATGTAACTATAAAGATCACAGACCAGCTAGCTAGATGCCAAGGGTCTCCTCAAACATCAGCCTGTTTCTTCGAATTATAACCCATGTTTACAGTCTACAGCATATATATAATTTCTGGCTCCACCTCATTTCTTAGGTTTCTGAGTCAAGAAGCCTCTCTTAACTGTTGTGGGATCAGTGGTGGACAGCTTGGTTGTTACTTTTTTGTGTTGCCAGCTTAGGTTTTCATGTGTATTATTCAAACCTTCCCTGAAGGCAGGGACCAAATGACCTGTGGAAACTAAAATGTCTGTGTTGACTTATTACTGTTAGATGGCCCCATGTTTTCATTTTATTCAACACTGTGAGTCAGGTAATGTTAAGCCTATTTCTGGGATGAAAATGCTGAGGTGCAGGAATGGAAAATATTGCTAGAAGACTATAGTCCTTCAAATCATCCCAGGTAAATCATGAACACAGAACTGGCTAGGGAACACAGTGTTTCTCTAAGCAATAAACTTGCCCCATGTGTTTGAGTGGTTCACGATGCTTTTGCACACTTGAGATTTACTGTATTTATTTAAAAATATATTTAATACAAAATTGCTTCTAATTTGATCATGAAAATAAAATGAGTGAAAAGCTTGTGACATCATATGAGAAAAGTGCACAAGGTATGTGGATGGGTTTTAACCTTTGCATTGAAATAAAGCAGACACTAGGGAAAATGGGTAGTATTCCACAGCAGTATGCAGACTCCTTTCCTGTTACTTTCTTGGTCAGTGTTCTATGCTGTGTAGAAAGACCATGATCACAGCAACTCTTACAAAATGAATCATTTTTTGAGGGCTTGTTTACAGGTTCAGAGGTTTAATCCATTATCCTCATGGTGGAAGGAAGTCAGACATCATAGCTGAGAGTTCTACATTGAAATCACCAGGCAATTAAAAAAAAAGGGTGTCATTGAGCCTGGGTTGAACTTTTGAATCTAAATGCCCACCAGCAATGCTACACTTCTTCCAACAAGGCCACATCTACACCAACAAGGTCATACCTTCCTATCCCCTCAAATGGAGCCAGTCCCTGAGAACTAAGCTTTCAAATATATGAGCCAATGGGGACCATCCTTATTCAAATCACATTTCACACCCCAGAACACATAGGTTTACAGTAATATAATTATGCAAAAATGTATTCACTCTAACTTCACAAGTTTCTATAGTCCGCAACAGTCTCAACAGAACTGTTTAAAAGTTCAAAGTCTCTTAGTTGTATACCCTCCTGTAAAATAAAAATTAAAAAACAGATCAAATACTTTCAACACACAATGGCACAGGATATGCATTAGCATTCCAAAAGAGAGGAAAGAGAATATAATGAAGACATATTTTTGTTTGTTTGTGTGTTTTGTTTTGTTTCAAACAGTGAGTGCTCTGCACTTACTACATGTTGATGTCTAATGTCCAAGAGCTCTTGGATTTACCACTTATTCCAGGTTTGTTGACTGAATCACTCTTCTCTCTCTTGAGCTGGTTCCACACTTGGTCTGCATACTTCTTTGGCAGGTATCCTGCTGTGGGACAATGGTCTGTATCCTGTCAATTATATTTTAAATAAACACTGATTGACCAGTAGCCAGGTAGGAATAATAGGCAGGACAACCAGACAGGAAGTAGAGGCGGGTCAATGAGAACAGGAGAATTCTGGGAAGAAGGAAGTCCTATTCTGCAGTCCTGACTTAGCCACAGAAGAAGCAAGATGTGACTGCCTCACCCAAAAAGGTACCAAGCTACATGGTTAATACAGATAAGAATAATGGGCTAATATTAGTTCTAATATAGACCTCTGTTTGATTTCTTTGGGACTTAATGTTTGTGGGAACTTAGCAAAACAGAAAACCCCAACAAAAGTATTCCATGGCTCTTGCATTTTCAGTATATTGAGGTCTTTGACAAAATCCAAGCTTCACCTTTATAGCTTCATTCAGTGGTCCCTCTGAGTCTCCATGAGGGGGTCACTGCTGATACATGCTTGGCCTCAGCATCTTTCCTTAGCTGAAGAGGGAGATTCCATAACCCCTTTCTTGTTTTTTTTGGCCCTAAAGCCAGAACCATATGGCCAAAGTGTCTAAGTTCTACTGCTTGCTGGGTTGGAACTTGGCCCCCTTGTTCAAATGTATTTCTACCAGTTTTCCAATGTTGATGGTCTTCTTCACTGCTTAAACTTTTCTTTAATTGCTTTCCAAAGTTGGAAAGCTTAGCTACATTAGGTCTTGCTATTGGTTTCCACTCCTTAATCTATTTAGCATCAGACTTCTCTTTGAATTGCTTTACATTCTTGATTACAAAACATAACTTCCTTACATTCCATGGTGCTCGTTTTCTCCTCAAACTGTACATTTGTGCTTTTCCTTTCTCAGCTAGCTCCTTTTCATTACAGATCATAAGAGTGATTACTACAAACCATATAACAGAGTCAATAGTAGGGTCTCTTGAAATCTCCTCTGCCAATGCCAGTATTCTTAAACTCTTCTGTTTAGCTTATGTCAAAGTTTTAGGACAAGAGAAAAACAAAGCAGCCACATTCTTTTCCAAAATATCATAAGAACAACTATTAGGTCACTTCCTAAGATTCTTCTACTCTCAAACTTCTTGAGCCAGGCCATCATAATCTACATTGCTTTAAGCCCTATTGCCTTTCTACTACGTTGGCCCATTAAACCGTGCTTAAAACATTCAAATGTTTTTCAAATCCAAATCCCAGTGTCTACCATTATGTCCACAAGCAGGATGGTTAACCCTGTTACAACAATATCCTGGTCGCTGGTACCTACTTCTGACTTAATCACAGACACTGGACCTGGCTTGAACTTTTAATAGCTCAAATAGCAACTTCAGTGACACACTTTCTAAATCAAGGCCTCACTTACACCTAGAAGGACACATTTCCTAATTCCTCTCAGGTGGTCTGACTCTCTGAGGACCAGACATTCAAATATATGAGCCTATGGAGGCTCATATTTTAAGCTTCCACATTCTTATCCTAGCTCCTTATATTATGGGTTTATTTTATCTGTTGATGACTTTAATAATAATGCATGGCCACTTATCATCTACTTCTTTGTTTCTGCTTCTAAATATATTGGTAGGATTTATACAAAATGTTAGAGAAACTATAGCTTATTAAATCTCATTTTTGAATGAGTTTCTTTGTATGATACTATAATTTATTTATGCAATCTATTCTATTTAACATAATATTTTATCAATTATCTGCTAAGTTTATTAATATGTTTTTATCATATATAGCCACCATTCCTCATACTCCTCCCCAGATACACCTTCACTTCCCCACACCAACTCCATATCCTTAAAAAAAAAAAAACCTCCTGAGTCTGATGTGTCCTGCCCCCATACCCATAAGTGTGGGATCATCCATTGCAATGTGGTACAAAATACATTCTTAATTTGAATTTGGTTTTGATCATGATGAATAATGTTTCTATAAATATCTTTATGATTTTTGAAGAAAACGTGTATGCACTTCTATGACATTTAAAGTATGAGCAAACTTATTTTTTATAGAGAATGCTGATGTTCAGTGATATGATAACCCCAAGAATTTCTACTAAGTACCCAATCTGTACTTACATTCCCTTCAGCAGTGTGTGTGAGATGTATTGTTTCTCCACATTTTCAAAATTGACATTGTTTGCCTTTCATTGTAAATATTTGGTGCATATGTAGTCCTCAGTTTAACCTGCATTTTCCTGATGATGTGTTTTCTTAAGTAAGTACATGAACAATCCAGACAGGTGCAGAATAATGATTACTTTATGATACATGATACATTAGTAATATGATATAGGCTTGATCATATATATGTGTGTGTGTCATATACACACAAATAAGTCTGTTAAGTATATATACATATGTATATGTTGCCTTATATTTGCTAAATTATAATTCTTAATTTTTATCTTTAACAAGTATGTATTAGGTAATATGTGCCAGAAACCAATTTAGAAACTAAATATTCAATGTTGAAGAACGTATGCAGTTCTTTTTCTTCTCATTATCTTGGTCTCTGTCTCTGTCTCTTATCTCTGTGTCTCTCTGTCTGTCTGTCTCTGCTTTTCTCTCTCCTACTTCTGAGGATCCAATGCAGGACCCTGAATGTGCCAGGCAAGCGTTCTATCACTGATGATGTACATAGAATCTCCAGAACTTTTCCTTTTTATTGAGACATAGTCTCAACTGTGTATCATAGGTTGGTCTTGAATGATCAATCCTCCTTCCTCTGTCAGGAATATGTTGTCACACATGCCTCATTTTTTTATTGAGCAGAAGAGGCAATGAAAATGGTAACCATAAGACAGGGAGACGAGAGCTGTTTGAATAGTCTTCAGAAGGATGGAGGAATATGTCTTTTAACACTGAACCTCAAATTTCAGAGTCATCACTGAGGATAAAGCATAACAATTACGAGACAGCTGTCCTAGGGAGAAACGTGACTATCTTCTGCAACTTCACAAGTCTGGCAAATATTGAACAAGTCACCTGGCAGAAAGTTCAAGGTTCATTGCTTCAAAATATTGGCACTTACAGCCACAAATATGGAGAAAATATTATCCCACCATATGTAAACAGGCTGCACTGCAAGATGCTGGAACCCAATGCCTCCTTCATAACCATTCAAGAAGTGACATTTGAAGATGAAGCCTGCTACAAGTGTCTGTTTAACACCTTTCCATATGGCAGCCATGGAGAACAAACCTGCCTTAACGTCCTAAGTATATAGCCCTTTCTCTAGGGTCCTATAATGGGGGCAGACATCATGGAGTGACAGTTATTAAGGACATTGTCCAGAGAAAGCTGCATTAAGAAAAATTGTTGATGAGCCCAAGTTACTTAGACAGGAGAAAAATGATGGAGACCAGTGGAGTTTGTGTGTTCTGGCAGGGGCTACTACCTCATGTCTCTTCTTTACATTACAATTCATAGCTTCCATTAGGTGGAGAAAACCCAGGAAGAGCGTCAGAATTTTGTCACAAAAGCAAGAAGATATGGGGGGAAAAGAGATAGGGAATAACAAGGAAAGGTGAAGACTAAAGGAAATAGGATTTTCCTAGTCTTCAAATACGTAGAGTGAGAACATCAGAGTTCTTTATCATGATTGTAAGTGTGAAATACTGGGAGTATATAATATAATTTATACTGTCTAGGAGTTGAGACAGCAGTCAGTGAACAGAGCAAAAGGTTTTGGAAGTTTTATGACATGTGAGGGGAGGTATACAAGAGGGTTATGTGTCATAAAAAATTGGGAAAACACCATCCTTTAACAGCAGATAATTTGGTAATGACCTACCTTTGTATTAATATTGTTTCCCTCTCTTTGCTTCAGCTGTATCTGAGTTAGCAACTGAACTCCATCCTGTTCCTGGCTCTGAAGATCTCCTTAGCCTTCACTGTTCAGCGGTGGGCAAGCCTGTCCCTGGAATCTCCATTCACCCTTCCCATGTCCTAGTGTCCGTGCAGGAAGAGTACTTCACCAAGAACCCAAATACCACAGTGACCATCTCTAAAATATACAACATCTCTTTGAAAACTGTTAGGTCCTTGGGCCTCCAGCACCTGGTTGTGTCCATGACTCACCCCCTAGGAAGTGAAGAGAAGATAGTTTCTCTGCCAGTAAAGCAAGAGGGTAAGTAGAAGTGACAGCCAATCAAAGGGGACAATTGAAGCCCAGCACCCACATAAAAAGCCAGATGGGAGTATGTGTGCTTGTGATCACAAAGCTGGGGAGGCAGTAAGGACAAACATCTGGTGTTTGTTTGCCAGCCATTCTAGAGTAACCAGGGACTCCAGGGACTGACACAAGTTAAACTGCACCGCTTATTGATCTCTGCCTTCAAAAGCACATATATTCACACACACACACACACACACACACACACACACACACACACACACACACACCCTCTCATGTACAGACGCACATGCACACATGCACAAACATGCACATATGTATACAGACATGAAAGAAATAGAGATAATAGATGTTTATCTTTTAAAAATCTGTAGTAAGAACTATTTGATAAATCAGCTATTTTTGAAGAAGTAAACCAATATAATATACATGTATGGTTAAGCAATTAAATCAAAGCCAAGTGTAGTGTCCCAAGTCTTTAATCTCAGGCCTTGGGAAGCAGAGGCAGACTGATCTCTGTGAGTTAGGGGCCCGCCTGGTCTATACAGTGAGGTATAGGACAACCAGAGCTATATAGTTAGACCCTGTCCTTAGAGAACAGGCAGCACCAGCAACAAATCAAACAACGCTGACAAGCTCCACCCTAACTTTCCTGCTGGGACAGAACCTTAAGATTCCCTTTCCCTTACCTCTTATATTTTGTCATTTATGGTTTTCTGTTGAATTTTTCTCCTATACAGAGAATTGTCTTTCTGTTTTCCTTTAGTGGAGGTTTGTAGATATACATTTTAATATTTTGTCATATACTATCTTTATGTTTAAGCAACATTTCCATAGCACCTTATCTCATGTTAGGCAGTTTGTGTTCATTTCACCAATTTGGCAACAGTCATTGACTTTCCCTCGTTTTTAATTTGTAAATCAGCATATAATATGCTAGATAGTATTATGACATTTTCAAACATTTTAAAAATTCAAAAGTGAATTTTTGTGGTTTCCCTTCCTCCCATTTTCTCCATAGCCCAGCCACCCCATCGCTTCTGCCATAGAGTTTCCTCACTCCCTGCTAATTTTCCTCTTCCATTATTCAATTGTCCCTGTGTCGACACCCCAATCCTACCACATCACCTAATACTATTACTCTCTCTCAGTCACCTATCCAGGATTTATTAAACTTTACTAACCCTTAGTCTTATTTACACACACACACACACACACACACACACACACACACACTCTCTCTCTCTCTCTCTCTCTCTCTCTCTCTCTCTCTGGCTCTAATCTACATTTGTCCACATTTGAGGCAGAATATGTACATTTTGTCATTCTGAATTTGATTTCTGCTTGCTTAATGTTCATGCTTTCCAGACCCATCTTTTTCTTAAAGCAAATTTCATGATTCTGTTTCTGTTTATAACTGGATAATATTACATTGTGTGCATGTATAATACGTTTTATTTAGTCACTCATCTGTGGATTGACATCTAAGTTATGAACGTAGCTGCAATAAGCATGGACATTCAAGTGTTTCTATGGTGGAATCTGGAGTCTTTGTGGCATTTGCCCAAAAATATATAGCTGAATCTTTTGGTAATTCTCTTTATAAATTTTTGTGGCCTTTCCAAGCCAATGTCCATAGTAACTATATCAATTTGCACCCCCACAGCAGTGAGTGAGCATTCTTATTTTTCCCACATCCTCTTGAACATTTGTGGTCCTTTTTCTTCTTAATAGTCTTTGATTGGGGTGAACTGGTGTCTCAGTTTTAATTTGCATTTTCCTGATGACTACAGACATTGAATATTTTGAAAATTAGTTACTGGAGGGCTAAAAAGATGATTCAGTGGCAAAGATCACTAGCTGCTCTTCCAAAGTATGGAATTGGATTTCTAGCACATATAGGGCAGCTAAAAACTCCTTGCAGTTCCAGTTCTACAAGATCTGTTGCCATCTTTTGGGCTTTTTGGGAACTGTGCATATAAAGTGTATGAAGAGATATTCAGGCTAAATACTTATATGTATAAAATACAAATCTAATTTCAAGGAAAACTAATATATATGTGACTTAGTTTAGATTTCATTTATACTGTTTTTATTGAGCGCTATATTTTTCTCTGCTCCCCTCCCATCCTCTCCTCTCCCCCTCTACCCTCTCCCATGGTCCCCATACTCCCAACTTTCTCAAGAGATCTTGTCTTTTTCGATAGCCCATGTAGATTAGATCCTTGTATGTCTCTCTTAGGGTCCTCATGGTTGTCTAGGTTCTCTGGGGTTGTGAATTGTAGGCTGGGATTTCTTTGCTTTATGTTTAAAAGTCACTTATGGGAGAATACATAATGATATTTGTCTTTCTGGATCTGGGTTTCCTCACTCAATTTGATGTTTTCTAGGTCCATCCATTTGTCCTTCAACATGTCATTATTTCTTCTGCTATGCAGTGCTCCATTGGGTAAATGTACATTTTCCTTACCTATTCTTTGATCGAGGACCATTTAGGTTGTTTCCACATTCTAGCTTTGGCAAACAATGCTGCTATGAACATAGTTGAGCACCTGTCCATGTAGTAGGAGTAAGCATCCTTTGGGTATATATCCAGAAGTGGTATTGCTGGGTCTTGAGGAAGGTTGTTTCCTAATTTTCTGAGAAATTACCATATTGATATCCAGAGGGGTTGTACCAGTTTGCACTCACACTAGCAATAGAGGAGTGTTCCCTTTACCCCACATCCTCTCCAGCATAAATTGTCACAGTGTTTTGATCTTAGCCATTCTTACTGGTGTTGTTTTGATTTGCATTTCTTTGATGGATAAGGATGTTGAGCATTTTCTTAAATATGTTTCAGCCATTTTAGATTCTTCTGTTGAGAGTTCTCTGTTTAGGTCTGTGTTCCATTATTTTTGTTGAATTATTTGTTCTTTTAATGACCCATTTCTTGAGTTCTTTGTATATTTTGGAGATCAGTCCTCTGTCTCATGTGGGGTTGGTAAAGATCTTTTTCCATTCTGTAGGCTGCCGTTTTGTCTTGTTGACCATGTCCTTTGCTTTACAGAAGCTTCTCAGTTTCATGAGGTCCCATTTATTAGTGTCTGTGTTGCTGGGGTTAAATTTAGGAAGTGATCCCCTGTGCCAATGAGTTCAAGTGTACTTGCCACTTTCTCTTCTATAAGGTTCAGTGTGGTTAGATTTATGTTGAGGTCTTTGATCCGTTTGGACTTGAGTTATGCATGGTGATAGATACGAGTCTATTTTCATTCTTTTACATGTTGATATCCAATTATGCCAGTACCATTTGTTGAATATGCTTTCTTTTTTCCATTTCATATTTTTTGCTTTGTTGTCAAAAGTCAGATATTCTTAGATGTGTGAATTGATATCTAGGTCTTCGATTCAGTTGCATTGGTACTCCTCTCTGTTTTTATGCCAATACCAGGCTGTTTTAGGTAGTGTAGCTCTGTAGTAGAGTTTGAACTCAGGGATTGTGATGCCTCTAGAAGTTCCTTTATTGTACAGACCTGTTTTGGCTATCCTGGGTTTTTTGCTTTTGCATATGAAATTGAATTTTTTTTTTGAGGTCTGTGAAGAATTTTGCTGGGATTTTCTGGGCATTGCATT
>JAQHUG010000033.1:8487121-8517172 GCA_028555095.1 Dicrostonyx torquatus | reverse complement strand
TGGGTTCATGCCCCACATTGGGCACTATTTGTTGTTGGGATTTCTGTCCTGCCGGTTCCCACAATTGTTAAGTCCCAAAGAAATCACATTAGTTAGATGTAGACCCATTAGCTCAGGCTTTTTATTAACTCATAACTTATACTAGCCCATTATTCTTGTCTATGCTAGCCACATGGCTCGATACCTTATTCAGAGAGGCAGTCACATCTTACTTCTTCTGTGGCTGGATCATGACTGTGGACCAAGCTTTCCTCTTCCCAGAATTCTCCTGCTTTTGTCTCCCTGCCTCTACTTCCTGCCTGGTTGTTTTATTAAAATATAATTGACAGGGTACAAACCATTGTCCCACAGCAATTTTTATTAATTAAGTTACATTTTTGGTAATTGCGTGCACGTGTGTGCACACATACACACACACACACACACACACACACACACACACATTCTGATTCCTTTCTGTTCTTTTCCCATTGCTTAACTCTCGTCTACTGCAATCACATCACCTCCACATTCCTTCTCCCCACACTTTCTCCTAGGCTCATGACTTTTGATCTTACCTTAGTTTGTCCAGGGCCATCAGTGGTAATACCCCCTGGAGACTGTGTGATCACCAGTGGATGTATATACAACTGAAGACAAGGTTTTACAAGTTCCCTGAATATATCAGCAGGAAATATTTAAGCATTGCAGAGTGGGAAATGCTGAGCCCCTTCTCCACCCATGCTTGGCAGTTGTGGGGGCTAAAAGTGTTCCTTCTTTCAAAAACATTTCCTCAATACTTATTTTGAGAAAGTCATATCTCTCTGAGTATATCTGGAAATAATAACTTGAAAGTCTTCAGTCATCATCTGTTTCACTGTCTTCATCCTTCACCTCCGGAGCTCATTCTTCTGCTCACATTACATATTTTCTAAGTCTCCTTCTTCAGGAATTCTTGTCACTGAAAGCTATGTCAATATTCTTGCTCTTTTTCATTTAACAGTTTATATTTTGATGCTATTTTTAAGGAGTCTCAAAAATATTAGAGATAAGTATTTTTATTATGTTTTTTTTTCTTGAAACTAAAGTTGGCCAGCTCCTTTTCTTGTCAATTATCCCAATTCAAACATTTTGGTTGTATGAATTAAATAATACAAGTATCTTTTGTATAACTATTGGATGTGTTATGATGGTTAGTTTTAATTATTTATTAAAATTCAGGTGTCTACAAGAAGTAATTTACCACATCAGAAGATGGTTCTTCATTGCTTAGTTCTATGATAAATATTAGAGGTGTGAATTTCTGATTCCGGTGAAATTCTTGTGAAGTTACTTTGCTTATTTTGAATTGCCTTCAGAAAAGAGTTCATATTCCAGTATCAAACTCTTCATGTTCAATCTCTTCCACCCACATAAAATGGTTATGTAGTAACTCATTGAAAAAGAATGGTGTAGGAGGGTCCTTCTGTATTTCTGTGCTTTCATTGGTTAAGAGACTGCCTGGCCTGTAGGATAGGGCAGCCCTTAGGTGGGCAGAGTAGAGAGAACAGAAGGTGAGAGAGAAGGCATGGGTGCAGACACCATGATGCTCCTACCCGAGATGGACATAGATTAGACTCATGCCAGTAAACCATGACACATGGTGATACACAGATTTCTAGATATGGGTTAAAGAAAGATGTGAGAGTTATCCACGGAAAAAAAAAAAAAGGCTAGAGATAATGGGACAGGCAGTATTTAAATTAATATAATTTTCCTGTGTTTTTTTTTTCGGGAATAAGCTAGCTGACGGCTGGGAGCTGGGTGGCAGTGGGACACAGCCTGCACCTCTTACTACTAAAGAATAGCAGATAAGACCACATCTGTGCAAAGGCAACGTCATAATGTCTCACTTAAAGACATACATATCCCTAATTATATTCAAGGAAGAAGAAACTACCTAAAATTTTCCTTTTCTTTCCATGGTAATGAGAAATTATCTTACATAAGAAATTGGAAAGTCAATTAAACTATAGTAAGTCATAAAACATGACAAATTAAAGACTCCAAGATGGCAGTACAGTGTAACCAGAGATGTTATATGTAATATGTTCTGGTTTGTGTTTTTCAGGGACCAGGAATCATGTTTTAAATTGGAAGAAAACTGCAGTTGTATTCATTATTCTGTTTTTAGTTTTGTGTATCATCCTTGGGACCATTCTCTATATTAATTTTAAAAATAAAAGGTAAGCTATATGATAACTTTTCACAAGTTACAAGGGATCTGAAATAATTTATCATGAAGAGAATATTGAAGAAAAACTAATTTCCATAGGTTCAGCAGCTTCTGACATCAAATAGTCATAAAAGCAGACTATTGTCAAGCATTTCTGTTTGTGGTGAGTTGAGTATAAGATTGGTTTTTTTTTTAAAAAAAAATTATTTGTTTATTTTTACTTTCTATATATAGGTATTTTCATGTGTGCCTCTTGTCCCTGTGGAAGCCAGAAAAGGGTGTTAAAATTTCAGTTGCAGGCAATTATGAAACCTCCACATGAGTGCTGGGAACTGAATTAGGATCTTCTGAACAAGCAAGAAATGATTTTAATTGCTGAGCCATCTCTCCAACCCAGTTTTAAGATTCTTTATTGATTCTGGGGCAGTGGTGGTGCATTCTTTTAATCCCCTCTTTGAGCAGGCAGAGGCAGTCAGTTCTCTGAGTTCTGGGCCAGCACGATCTACAGAGTGAGTTTCAGGACGGCCAGGGCTATACAGAGAAACCCTGTCTTGAAAATGAAAATTTCTTTATTGAGAACAAATTTTTACAGAATAGAGCATAGGCCCAGGACAGTAGGTGGTGTGGAAGAGACGTAGAAGCCTGAAATAGGTCTATCTGATGCCTGAGGTCAAAGCAAGATCTTTTATATTTTATTTTATTTTAAACCAATCTTTTTTATTGTACATACCAATCCCAGTTCTCTCTCCCTCCTCTCTTCTCACTTCCCCCACTTTCTCCCCATCCTACTCTCCATCCATTCCTCAGAGAGAATGAGGCCTCCCACGGGAAGTCAACAAAGTCTGTCACATCACTTGAGGAGATCTTACTTTATAGGATTAAGCAGTAAAATACCCATCCATTTGTCCAGCTCTCCTCATGAACAGCAATGCACGATGAAAAGATAATGGAAATAAGATACTAGGCATGACAGTAGAAACCATAAACAGAAGTGGTGGCATGTGGTTTATTTTGCTGTCATTATGTATTCTTTAAATTCAACCATCTGTGGGGTTTTGTTCTGCACCATCTCAATCCAAGAAAATGTATAAACCAGAGGAGCATGTGAATCTGGTCTAGAAGGCTCTCTCTCTCTCTCTCTGGGATGTGGAAGGTAGACCTTAGAAGACGAGAATGAAGGACCATTTTGAAGAGACAGCTACAGTAGTCAGAAGACAGAAACTGTCTAGACTGAAGAGGTAGAAAAGAGGAGGAGGGGTTAAGGTTCTACTCGGGATGGGAAGGCTTCCTGGGGGACATGAATGGAGAACGAGTGAAAGGAAAACATTATCTTACCCGAAGTAAGCGTTTTAGCAGTAAAGAGAACTTTTACAAATATGTACAAGAATAGAGGGAGAGCAAGCTTTGGAGGGAGGATTAAGAATTCTGTTTTAAACGTTATCATTTTTAAATGCCTATTTTATACTTGAGGGAGTATGTTAATTATCTACATGTATGGATCTGGGATTTGTGCAGCAGATGATAAGTTTTGGAATATAGAGGATATGATCTCCATGGAGATAGATTATAAAGTATTGCTCTCACTACTTTAAAGTAAAAACAATAGGCAAGTTGTAGTAATTTTTGTCAAACTCTCAAGAGAATTTGAATCTCTCAAAGTCTAATTGGTACCCTTTACTGACAATGTGCTGCCAGGAGGGGGAGTGTTAGGTCAGCATCGGTTTATTTCTCTAACAGTGTCATGATATCTCCAGGTCAGAGAACACACAGGAACCATCATCAACACAGATGCCTAACCCGTTATCAACACAGGTGACCACACGGTCATCAACAGAGACTGAAAACTTAATGAGCCAACCTTGTCAGACGAAGTTATAATTTGTAGTATGTGATTTCTTTCTGTCACTGTATTCCTTAAAGTTAAGAAGTAACCTTACAAATTTGGTCATGCAGTTCCTAGCAGCAATTATTATTTTGGAGAAAAATCATTGTTTCAATGTAAAATTCTATTCTGCAAGCAGTGAATTCAAGTGAGTTTTTGCTTTTGTTAACGCCTTTTTTGAGTTCCTTCTCTTCAAATATCAAATCCTTTTCAGAAGTGGAGTTTGTAAATATTTTCTTCTTTTCAGAAGCTAGTCCCTTTCTTGCTACTGATGACTGTTTTCCTTGTAGACCCAGAAATGTTTTACTATTGTGTAAATCAGTTGTTTATTTGGTTTTGTTGCCTGAGGTTTTGGGCTCTTGTCTGAAATATCCTTAGTCCTTATTGCTTCCACTTTCCTGAGTATTTTTCCTAAGATCTGTTCTAGTAGTTTTATCATCCCATACTTATAGAATTTTGTACTTACATTTTAAAACCTATATTATGTACAAACATATATGTAATATAAATATATATAATACTCATATATTGCACATATAAATGTATAATATATAATCTTATATATAATATAGGTTTTTTAAATCTTATATTTGAGCCTTCCTTCTAGTTGTATTTGATTTTTGCAACTTGTGTGAGAGATTACTCTACTTTCAACACCTTGCATGTGAGTTATCCAATTTCCCTAACACTATTTATTTATTTACTGTCTTTTCCCGATATGTTTGCGTGTTCTTAGCCCTTTTTCTGTAAATGTGTGGGTTTATTGAAGTCTTTATTCTGTTCTGTTTATATATATGTCTGTGTTTTGCAAATAAATACCATGCTGCTTTGATTACCTCCAGTTTCATGGTATATGTTGAAATCAGGAGGCCAGGAGGTCCAGTGTCTTTAAGGTTCTTTTACTAGTTATATAAAGAACATCACAGAGGTTGTATGGGCTCTTTGGATCACATTGAGTTCTGTAGACTTTTTGGTTATTTGCACTCCCCAGTCTATGAAAACAGAGTATCTTTTCAGTGTGTGTGTGTGTGTGTGTGTGTGTATCTTCTTTGACTTCTCTGTTTGATATTTGGTGATATTTTTTGTGAAGGCCAATGACCTTTTGGTGTTATTTGTCTCACCTCATCTTTGTTATATGTTTATCAAGTCTCTCCTTTTTAGGAAAACTCACACTGTTCTCTGTATATGAATTTGTCATTTTCGCTGATCTAACGGCTTGGTTCTTTTTATTTGTTCGCTGTCATGAATGGAATCATTATGTGTACCTGAAATCTTGGTGGCTGTCAGAAATAAAGGGAAATTCCTTGGTAGTACAAGCAACATTGTGTTCGGCATGCTGGCAAGGTTTATATCTACTTGACACAAACTAGAGTCACTGGAGAGGAGGGACCCTCAACTGAGAAAGTGCCTCAATAAGACCGGGCTATAGGCAGGCCTGTAGGTTCTTTTCTTTATTAGTGAGTGATGGAAGAGGGCCCAGTCCATCGTGGGTGGTGCCACACCTAAAACGGTGGCCCTGGGTTCTCTAAGAAAGCAGGTTGAGTGTACTGCCTCTGTTACTCTCTACGAGTTTGCACTACTGTACTGTTCGCGAGCTGGGCAAGGGCCTGGAGGTTAAAAGAACACACAAGAGATGTGGGTCATCTGTGAGGAGATAATGCTAAATGTCTTTTATTCAAGTTTAGGAAAAACCATATAAACCTAGCTGCTGCACAGTGGAATTCCCCCCAGGCAGGTGGGAAATTACCAAGCCCAAGATGGCCCTATAGCTAACCACCAGGGGGACAGAGGGAGCACAGGAACAAACAGAATGTTTAGCCGAAATCTGCAATAAGATGTCTGGCCAGAAACTGTCCTCAAGATGAACCCCAAGAGGAGGGGTAGACCCATGGGCCCTACAGTTGAGCTTTCTATAAAGAGCAAGCCAGTAATCAGCACACACACACCCCCCATCAGCCTCTGCCTCCGGGTTCCTGCTCTGTTTGAGTTGCTGCCTGACTTCCTTGAACAGTAATCAAAGTATAAGCCAAATCAACACTTTCTTCCCCAACTTGGTTTAGGTGATGATGTTTCACTAAAGAAACATAAACTCCAAAGCAAGTTGATACCAGCATTGTAGGATATTTCTGTGAGAGACCTTGCCATGTAGTTTTGGGCAGGATTGTGGAAAAATTTTAGAATATTGTGTAAGAAAAGCCATTGCGTCTTCATTCAATGTTTGGTGAATTGTTCAGTAAGAGAACAGAGGATGTTGAGGGCAATGCAAAAGATGGAGGCATGGCTTATGAAGTTTTAGAGGTAATTTAAAAGACTTTATTGGGGATATTTGTTATTTTGCATTAAGATTCTGTGTTTCTGGTTAGCTGGGGCTGAAGAATCAGCTGTTATTAACAAGATACCTACTATTGTAAAACCTTTGCTTTGCTGGGGTAATCGATGCCGGTTTACTGGAGCTGAGAAATTAATGGTGAAAGAGATATCTTGATTGAGGGAGCCATTATGGGATTATCGGAAACCTGGCTCTAGAGAAATTCCCAGGAATCCACAAGGATGACCCCAGCTAGGACCCTAAGCAATAGAGAAGAGGGGGCCTGATCTTGACTTGCCCAGTAGTCAGATTGATGAATATCTTATATATCATCATTGAATCTTCATCCAGTAACTGATGAAAACAGAGGCAGAGGCCCACATTGGAGCACTGGGCTGAGCTCTCAAAGTCCAGTTGAAGAGTGGGAGGAATGAGAATATGAGCAAAGAGGTCAAGACCATGATGGGGACACCCACTGAAACAGTTTACCTGAGATATTAGGAGCTCACCAACTCCAGCCAGACTGGGAAGGATCAAACATGGGACCAAACTGGTCCCTCTGAGTGTGGTTGTATTGTGCCTAGACTCTTGTCCTCAAAGAGATCACCAGGGATCTGGGATTTGGATGGAAAAAGCAAGGTTTATTCCAAAGCGCAGTACGAGCCTAGGCAAGAAACTCATCCAGCACACTCAAGGCAGTGAGGGCAGGAGGAGCTCCCTTCCAGAGATTGATTACAGGACTGTTTATAGACAATCTTGCAGAATCACTAGCTCTCACCTAATTTGCATACCCAGACCTAGTTGAGGACAGTGAATGATTACAAAAGGGCATGGAATTCAATAAGCAGGATATCATTATGTAATGGATGTAAGCATATTCTCGGTTTCCCTGTTCCTATCTGTCCTTGGTGTGTAAGATGAAGCATACTATGGACATATTTTTAATTGGCCAGTTCTTGGTTGTCCTTAAGGCAATGCTCTCCCAGTTGTTATTGGCTCCTGTGAAGGTCCTTGTCACATCTGAAGTGTTTTTCAAAATAGCCTAGCCTAAACAGTGTAGTTCAGGCAGAAAGCAATTAAGTCACTTTGACCAGTTTTTCATTTATCTCGATTGGCAGTCACATGGCTGGGGCAGACTGAGGGGCCACTGGCAGTGGTACCAGGATTTACCCCTACTTCATGTACTGGCTTTGTGGGAACCTATTTTCTTGGAATGGATTCCATGCTAGGCCTGGATATAGGGGGGAGGGGCTTGGACCTTCCACAGGGCAGTGTACTTTGCCTTCTCTGAGGATTGGATGGGAGTGGGGTGGGAGGGTATGTGGAGGGGAGGGGAAGGAGGAGGGAGGGGAAGGAGTGGGGGGAAGGGAGTGGAAACTTGGATTGTGGAAAAGAACAGTTAATTATATATATATATATAGAGAGAGAGAGAGATAGATAGATAGATAGATAGATAGATAGATAGATAGATAGAAAGAAAGAAAGAAAGATAGATAAAGAGAGAGAGAGAGAGAAACCTTCATCATTGAGGAAAAATCTTCTGGGAAGATTTTATGAGATTCCCCACACAGAAGTTGCGTTCCAGAGGTGTCAAAGGTTGAACATATTGCTAGCAGCTGAACTTAATTGTGCAAGAGCCATTAAGTGAATGGCGAGACTATGGAGAACAGCTGAGTCTTGGCACTATGAGAGGCCAGGAGAGGACTTTAATGGCAGAGAATTTAAGGTGTCATGGAGATAAGCTGAGGCTTGTCACTATAAAGAGAGCCTAGGAGAGACTGTTGGTGAAAGTGGAGCCCAATTTCAGTGGAAGAACCCAGAATTTTGGAGATACAAGAACCACGAGAAGACCTCCAAGCACAGCAGCAGCAGAGGAGTGGAGTCCATGGGAGCCCAGAAGGCAGAGCCGGAGAAGTGAAGCAAGGCCTCTAGAGGAGCTAAAAGATTGTGAGTAAAGTGTAGACTTTGGAGGTTGAGTTATACAACAGTATAAGTTGAAGTTTGGTTTTGATTTGTATTGTGACTCTGCCCTGGTTCATCCCTCTTAAAATAAGAATTTTTTTTAATTTTACAATAACATAATACAATTTGAGACATTGCATTTGAAGAAACTTTAGGTTTTAAGAGACTTTGGATTTTCTTAAGGAGACTGAATTTTAAAGTGTTTAAATTTGTAAGGACTATAGGACTTAAAGGGATTTATGTTTTTAATGTGAGTTCTTGGGAATGAATAAGAAAGAAAGGCTATGTGTAATGGTGATGTATTTATGGATGTAGTTGACAAAGGGCCATTTGTGCTGGTTAGTTTTATGTCAACTTGACACAAGATAGAGTCACCGCAGAAGAGGAAGCCAAATTTGAGAAAATGCCTCAATAAGATTGGAGTATAAGCAGGCCTGTAGGTTATTTTCTTTATTTGTAATTTATGTGGGTGGGCCCACCTCTGGGAAGTTGGTCCTGGGTTCAATAAGAAAGCAGGCTGAGCAAAGTGTAAAGAGCAAGCCAGTAAACAACACCAAGCCATGGCCTCTGCATCAGCTGCTGCCTCCAGTTCTGAACCTGCCTGAGCTCCTGCCCTTTGATGATGAATGGTGATATGGAAGTCAAAGCCAAATAAATGTTTTCTTCCCCAACTTACTTTTGGTTATAGCATTTTGTCACAGCAATAGAAACCCTAACTAAGACAAGATGCAAAGTCTTTTGACTGATTCTGAGAGTTCTCTCACAAATAATACTAATGTGGGATCTCTGAATTTAAATATAATATTTAAGTATGACATTTGATACATGCTGGCTGTTAGGAATCTTATTGAGGGTAAGAAATGTCTTATTATTCTGATTTTTAAAAATAACTACCATAGGAATGAAGTTGATGGCTGGGGGAAAACATTGTAAGTAAAGTGCCTATCTGGCAAATATGAGGACTTGCGTTCCACCCCCAGAACCCACATAAAAATCCCAGACATAGTTCAGAAGTCTACTGCTCTACCAGAGGCCATGTTGGGTACCTAGAGTCCCAGCTAAGACCCACCTGTCCTACATATCCAATGCTGCCTCAGAGCACACCCAGTACTCCCAATAGCACGCTTTACCTCACTTCCATATCCAGGCCCACAACCCTGGAAGAAGCCTACAACTGTCCTCCTCAGAGGCCGCCAACCTTACCCAACAGCACTCCTTGCATCTCTGCATCCCAGTCCATAATTTCAGCAGAAGCCCACTGCTCTACACACTGGTTCCCAAAGACCCAGAAGTCATGCCAGTATCCAGAATCCTCGGAGCTACACCAGCTCCCAGAACCCCAGAACCCCAGAGCAATATTGGTACCCAAAACCTTAGTGGAGATACCCTATTAGACCCAAGGACTCATGGGTCATCAGAAACACAGACCACTCAGACCTGCAAGAAAAGAGAAAACAAGGAGAAAAGTATCCATCCAACAAAGATACATGCAGAAATCAGCACCTAAACCTGTAATTATCCCAAGTCCAAATGTCTGCCACCAATGGAAGAACATAATCAACAATAGACAGAGCACTCTGCCACCACCGGAGCCCAGCTATCCTACTGCAGCAACCTCTGACTACTCCAACACAGCTGGAGCACAAGAAAACAACCTTAAAGCCAAATTTATAATAGAGGTTCTTAAAGAGGAAATGAATACACCCCATAAAGAAATCCAGGAAAACCACAAACAAACAATGGGAAGAATTGGATAAACCCCTTAAAGAAAGTACATATGGATAAATAAAATTAATAAAACTGTTCAAGACCTCAAAATGGAAATCAAAGAAATAAAGAAAACACAAACTGAGGATATTCTGAGAAAATCTAGTTAAGTGAACAGGAACTACAGTTGCAAGCATGACCAACAGAATACAAGAGATGCAAGAGACTGTCTCAGCTTTAGAAGACACGATGGAAGAAATTGATTCAGAAGTCAATGAAAACGATAAGTCTAAAAAATTCCTGACATAAAACATTCAGGAAATCTAGGGCACTATGAAAAGATAAAAACCTAAGAATAATAGGAATAGAAGAAGGAAAAGAATCCCAGCTCAAAAATCCAGAATATTTTTAACAAAATCATAGAAAAAAATTCTTAACATTAAGAAGGACATGCCTAAAAAGGTACAAGAAGATTACAAAACACCAAATAAATTGGACTGGAAAAGCAAGTCATCCCCCACCCTAATCAAAAACCTAAAGATATAGATCAAAGAAAGCTGCAAGGGAATAAGGCCAAGTAACCTAGAAAGGTAGACCTACTAAAATTACACCTGACTTCTCAAACCCAGAAAGACATGGACAGATGACTTACAGACTCTAAGAGACCACAGATGCCAGCCTAGACTACTGTTCCCAGCAAAACTTTCAGTCACCATAGATGGAAAAAAACACAATGCTCTATATCAAAGACAAATTTAAGCACTATGTATCCACATATCCGGAACTACAGAAGGTACTAAATGGAAAACTCCATCCCAAGAAGGCTAACTCCACCCAACAGAAACACAGGAAATAATCTCACACCAGCAAAACCAAAAGAAGGAAAGCACACACATATGTGCATGTACTCACTCATACATATACACTCATTTTCTATTGCCACCATCACCAAAATGACAGAAATTAACAATAATTGGTTACTAATATCTCTTAATATCAATGGGTTCAATTTCACCCAAACAGACACAGGCTAACAGAATTGATATAAAAACAGGATTCATTCTTCTGCTGCATACAAGAAATACACCTCATCATAAAAGATAGACATTACCCCAGAATAAAAAGTTGGAAAAAGATTTTTTCAAGCAAATGGACACTAGAAATAAACTGGTGTGTCTATTCTAATATCTAACAAAAGAGATTTCCAACCAAAATTAATCAAAAGAGATGGGGAAGGACACTTCATATGCATCAAAGGAAAAATCCACCAAGATGATGTTTCAATTCAACATCTATGTCCCAAAAGGTCACCCACATTGGTAAAAGAAACATTACTAAAGCTTAAATCACACTTAGAACCCCACACATTAATACTGGGAAACTTGAGCACCCTATACTCACCAATGGACAGGACCTCCAGATGAAAACAAAACAGAGAAATAATGAAACTAACAGACATTATGAATCAAATAGACCTAACAGATATCAGCAAGATATTCCAAGCACAAAAGAATATACCTGCTTCTTAGAACCTCAGAGAACTTTCTCCAAAAATTGATCAATACTTGTTCACAAACTAAGTCTCAACAGATACAAGAAAATTGAAATAACCGCTGTACCCCGTCAGACCACCATGATTAAAGTCGAATTTCAACAAGAGGAACAACAGAAAGCCTGCAAACTCATGGATACTGAACAGCTCTTTGCTGAATGACCACTGCTTCACAGAAGAGATAAGAAATTAAAGAGTTTCTAGAATTCAGTGAAAATGAGTGCCCAACATATTCACACTTATGGGACACAATGAAAGTGGTGCTAAGAGGAAAGTAACCTCTGAGCCATCTTGATTGTTAATTGATGTAAGAGGAGCCAGCCTACTGGGGGCAGCACCATTCCCTGGGAAGATGGATCTAGCATGTATAAGAAAGCTAGCTAAATGGTTCTCAGTTTGGTGTTTAGAAAAGACTCCCATAAGCCTGGTATTTAAACAGTTGGTCCCCAGTTAGTGGCATTGTTTGGAGGAATGTTATGGAATCTTTTGGAGATGTGGCCCTGATGGAGGTAACCTGGGAGCAAGCTTTGAGATTTCTTAGTCTTCTTGCTTGCTGGCCAGGTAGCTCTTCTTTGTACTTGTGGTCCATGTGATCTCTCAGACCTCCTGCTTCCAAGCCTCCTGGTCACTTAGGGACTCCCTCCAGACCCCAGCAATTCATCAAATAAACATTTTCCCTTGTGCACTGCTTTTGGTCGTGGTGTTTTCTCACACCAACAGAAATCGCCGCGGATTTCGTAAAGCTTTCATCAAGGACAAAAGTAAATTCAAGGTAACCTGTGACTCAGTTGAACTACCCTTAGGTTCTCTTCCCTCTCCAACCTTCTCCCAGGGCAATCTGATAACAAGAAGGAAAGTGCCTTCAGGTGCACTTTTGCGGAAGTGAGCTCTGAGTCCTAATAACCCCTAAAGCTCACACCTGGTAACTAACACAAACACACACGCTTTCCTTTAATAGACCAAACTGTAAAATAAAGTTGTCGTTTTCCTCAGAGTGTCTGTATGAATTCCCTCCAGGCCATTGCTCTTCTCTCCAAGTTTTCTCTTTGCCAGCCAGGACCACCTTCAATCTGGCGCCCTCTACTGCAGCAGAGAGGAATGATGAGCAGACGCACGGAGACAAAACATTCATTCGCGTAGGAAAAAAGATAAATAAATCTAAAACGAGCAAATAAACAAAATCTATAGAATGTTTCTTTTACGTCTGCTCACTTACTCTCACAGAAGCGAGGGCATGACCTGGGTCCGTGACCGGGGTGGAGACAAGGGGTGGGAGGGAGGGCGTGTCCACGTCTGCGTAAGAGGCGAGACAGAGGGGGTTTTACATCGGATTGCTGAATACCACTGCTGACAGGTGTTGCTACGATACCCTCCACAGTGGAGGAGCTCAGACCCCAAGAAGCTGGTGTCTAGCTGCGGCCCAGATCAACGATGGGCAGTCCGGTGAGTGGAGTCTGGGATCGAAGGAGGGCGGAATGAGCTATTCGGAGCCTGTGGCTCTTGGGAGCCCGCCGAGTCAGCCAGGGAGGGAGGCACAGGCATCTGTTCCTTGGAGAAAAGATCTCCGGGACTTGGGACTGCCTAAGTGAACATAGGCCAGGAGAAAGCCCAGGATTGCGGGTCCCACGGGGTGGGTGGCTTTGCTCCTGGCTGCAGATCCCACTGTGAGAAAACATGGCTAGTGCTCAATGGTTCCCAGAAGGGGAAGGTAGCGCTGGGTAACCCCTCTGTGGGTCCTTAATCTGCATCAGGGTACAGCCCAGTGATACTGCTTCTTGCTGCATTTTTGGCCCTTGCCTAGGAAGCCATAAAGCGTCATCCAATAGTGCTGCAGCAACCTTCAGAAAGGATTGTCAGCTCCGTGGTCGTGTTAAAAGCCAGGATATTTGGAGGGGGCCGACATTTTGAATCTTCAGTACTGTTTACAAGACAGAAATTTTAGAAAGGATGGGTGGTCATACTCCCTATTCTTTAAACACACGAAAAAGGTAGACTTGGGTGAAAATCTAAACAGTTAAAACCCCAAGGTACTGTTTTCATAGGACTAACAAGACCACAGGCCAGATTTTGCTTTACCTTTCTTAACAAAGGAGAATGGTGGTGTGGGAGCTGGTGTCTCCCTCCCAGCAGATGTTCTTAATCTTTGAACAAGGAATTGCTTTTCTGTTTTACAAATAAATGGGCGGGGGGGGGGAGAGCCTCATTTCTTCCAAGTCCTTGTGGCTGCAATGAAGATACAAATTCAGACCTAGAAAGAATTGGGGAATGAGATCTATATACCTAGTAGGTGTGTAGCTGTCAGGTAAGACCCAGGCTGTAATGAACATCCACCTTCTTGGTGAGAATTACAGGAGGATTTCTTTGTCTACATGATTGGGTTCTCTAGTCAATTCTTCATTGGTTCATCTTTTAGCCTCTGCTAAATTCTGGGCACTGTACTGGTGTTTTAACCATGGAATTGTTATCTTACCCCTGTGATATGAGTGCCGTTTTTGCAGCAGACGGGATCCTAGAATTTTTATCATCAGAATGCTATTTTAGATTTTTGAGCATTTGCATATGCACAATGAGATCTCTTGGGAGTGGGACCCAAGACTAAGCAGGAAATTTATTCCTGTTTTATGTAGATCGTCTGTGCAGACCCTCAGATGATGACATGATTATACAGTTCCTTTTGGTGACTATGACCATCACATGATGGCAGGTGTGGAATTTTCTATGGTAATATCCTGTCAGTACTCAGAAGTTTCAGATATTAAAAACCATTAGGATTTTTTAGTTTGTCACATATGCTTCATTTAACCCTGAGAGTGTACTGTCATCTTCCCCCAGGCTCCAGGGAGGTTAAATAATGTATCTTACCTAATGCATCCGGTATCCACTTTTGGCTTGGGTCTGCCCTGGTTAACATCCAGCAATTCCCTCCCCTCCCTGGGAAACAAGCGGCCATTATCCTGCATGAACCAGAAGAGAATATAAATAAATACTACATTAATTTTTAACAGTGAAGCCTCACGCTTGGCTGCTTGCTCCCCAGTCTCTGTGGTTTTTTCGTTTTTCACCATCCCCAGGCCCTACTCCTCAGTCTTATATGTGCATCTGTTTTTTTCCTCATCCTAAAACACAGTTTATTTTCATTACAGAAACCAGATAATAATTTTCTTATTACAGCTTTTGCTAGGGCTTTGGTTTCATAGTGAGAGAAAGGCATAATATGTAAAAGAAAAAATAGCAATACTGCGGAAGTAGCACACCATAGCCTGTCCCTGAGAATTCCTTAAGATAAACTAAAATGTATTGACCCCTTGGCTGCAGAGCCTGAGGATACATTTTCTGGATTTTTCTAGCTTTCCAACAAAATACGAAAGGATGAAAACAGTCTCAGTAATATAAAGAAAAATGTCTGGAAGTCCCTAGGGCACTTCAGAGTTCAAGCCCCTGTGAAGGTGGTGTCTATGAGCATGAAAGGGGGGATGCGGAGCAGGTACTGTGAAGGCTGCATCCTTTTAAGAAGTTTGCCACTTTTAATTTCCTAAAGGGTAGTGACTTTGTGAACCTTAGATCAATGAAGTCAAGAGATGTCACAGGTAGGCATGGCCTGTTGATCATACACCAGAGCATCTCACAACAATTTGTCCATGCAAACGAGGATTTGCAAACAATAATCATCACTCAGATGATGGGATTTTTCACTTCCTGCAGCCTTAAGAATGTTAGGAAACCCAACTATACGATATAGATGGATATTGGTGTATACACCTTTATGGCTCTCTGTGGGTTCCAGGCAGAAAGTCTTAAGAGACTAGGGCTCCCTAGGTGAAGACAGTAAAGCACTCAGGTATGTGGTGGCATTGGAGATGGCCACAGGGGTGAGACCTCATCTCTTTTAGGGCATACATCCTGAAAGAGCTCCAGGAATACCAGGACAAGGACTGTGATGGAGGTTCAGGATCTATGGCACTTTCAGTGGGTGCAGGCAGAGCCAAGTCTTCTCCCTGACTGTATGCTAGGTTTCTTTCTCTCTTCCTCCTCTTATCCCTAACCACCCACACACACACACACACACATAACTACCTACAGGGTACAGTTGGCCTCAAGAAAGCCAGACATACTTTGTTCATCTTCCAGGATACCAAACCACAGACCCTGTCAAGGACAACTAGGCTTCTTTTGCTGCCTAAACCCCAAGGAAAACAGTGTTGATCTTTACCAGTTAATTTTACACAATGAGATTAATGTCTATGATACACGGGATGTATGTGTTACTTCTCCCAGTAACACTTTCTCCATTAAACCATTAAGTTTTAGGTCATAGCTCTTTTGTAAGAAGACATCCATGAACCAAAACAACTCCATACAGTAGAAAGGAAGAGAACATTAAAATTGGGGTGCTCCCACTGGGCATGGAAGGGAATAGAAACCCTTGTAGCAGATAGAAATTATTTCCAGACCTTCAAACACTTGTTTCCTAGGTTTGGGTGTGGCAGCATATATCACTAGTTGCAGCACCCAGAAGACTGAGACAGGAAGATTAGCAGTTGAAGGTTATTCTTGACTACATAGCAAATTCAAGGCCAGCCTAATCTATGTGGTATTCTATCTCAACCTACCCCGCCACCCAAGAGTCATTTTTTAAAAATAAGCTACTCTGTTCCTCTACCATCTGACCCTAAGTCCACAGGAAAGCAGATATCATAAGTCAAAGATGTTTTAGGACAACGAGAATGCCCCACTGTAGAGGAGTGGCAAACCAGGACTTAGTTCAGGCACACTTTGAGAATTAAGAGGGTCACTCAGATGATGTCAGCCTGGTCTGAAACTCCAAACCAAGGACATTTAAGTGGTTATGGTTCAGTGGTTAGAAATAAGCTTCAGTTTACCATGGTAGCAGAGACTGTGGCTAAGCAGGGGCTAATAACATACATATTCAGAGTGGGATGTGCACTCTGGGTTTGTTATAGAAATACGTTGGAGCAAGAATAATGTGGTCAAAATATACTGTTTAGGCAACTGGATTCAGTGAATTTTGGCATTCTTGTGGGTCAAGGGGGACAAAACAGAGTCAAATGACAGAATCTCAATGCATGCCCCAACTCCAATACTCTCTGGGAGTAGTATTTTCAAAATTGTCCAATGACACTACAGTATTAGATTTTCCCATTTACAAAAAAAGGAAGAGATTGACAGTTTTGGGAAGGGTGGAGGGAAATGCTAGGCAGGTAATGAAAATATTGTGGACAAATTAATTCTTGGGAGATGACAGATAGATGGATAGATAGATAGATAGATAGATAGATAGATAGATAGATAGATAGATCCCTATATATTTTTTCAATTGGGAATATTTTGGGTAGGAGGAAGAGGCAAAGGAACTGTAGTACAAGAGAGCTCGGCTATTTAAAGGGACTAAAAGGTAGGCGTGGCAGAGTTTGCTATGCAAGGAGGAGACACAGCAATATGAGGTCTGAGAGCATGCATGTAGGTGCTGTGCTCCCAGTATTAGTGAATGAATGGGCACCTAGGGCTCCATGAGGCATCAGGTGGCAACTTATAGCCAATTTCATAATGGCTGTCCAATTGTTTGACTCTGGAAGCATCATTAAACGTGATCATCTTGTCCAGACAAATCAGCAAGAGCCCGATAATCCTCACAACCATGGTTTTGAGACAGACGGTACAAAATAATTTTATATTTGTGCCTAATTTTTAAAAAGAACAATACTTTGTGCACAGGGCAGGCTGTGTGGTGGCGTGCTTATGGTTGTAAACTGTGTAGCCCGTGCCTGGGCTTGGGTCTTGCCTCTACCACTTCCCAGCTATGCTACCTGAGAAAAGCCACTTAATATCTCCTTCACTTTATTCATTGTGTAAGTGTTGGTCTCAACAGTGCCTTCTTCGTAGGTTCTTGAAGTGTTGGGCGAAGTAGTTGATCTGAAGTGTTAAGAACAGTGCCAGGTACATAACGTGTTCAATAAATGTTACTTTTAGGATCACTAGTAGTTTAGTCACCTAATGCAAGCTAAAAGTGGAAGTAAATATTTTGATACATTTTTCCTTGTATGTGTCTGTTCCTGTCATTTATTATTGTCCCCTGGTCTTTCAAACATGACAGTCGTGTATCTACTACCTTAGAGGAAGAATGTTATCACAAAAAGGTGGAGGAGTTTCAGAAAGCAAAGTTTTGCAATGACAATGGCCCGAGACATTCAAGCTTTAAAACCACACAGGCTGAAAGAGGAGGAGAAAGTTCATTCCACAAAGACTTGCGGAATTCCAGGGTGGTGAAAGAACCAGCTTTTCTGACCCTGGGGAGATAAGTGCTTTGCAGTCTGGGAGAAGGGAAGGGTTGATTAGTGTCTATGGCCAGACAACAATATGTATGAAAAAAGGAGCATTATATCTAATACCAACAGTAGAGAGTAAAAAATAGAACCTGCACAGAGGTCTTGGGGTCCAGAAGAAGGAAGGGCGCAGTGTAGCAAAATGCCACAGGCACTTAGAGAGGGCATTAATGAATTTCTTTGCCCAGCATGAAGAGAACCTGGGATAGTTCACAAGAGCACAGGAGAACTGCCGTTTGCCTTTGAAGCGGGAATTGTTCAAATAATGGCACGGTGGTTGAGGGAAACAGCACAAGGGAGAAAGATGGCTGTATGGAAAGCCTGGGAGTCCCATGCTGTAGGCTCCCATAAGTTCCGGGAGTGCAAATGCAATGCCAGAGATGGGGACCTGTATAGAGTGCTGGGGTGGTGGGAGGCTGAATGATCAGAGAAGGCACAACATTGGTTGAAATAAAGTTTCTACCTCCAGTTGGAATGGCAACGTGAAATAAAAATGAAATTCAGTTCATGAAAATGACAGAGGAAATTGTCATGTCTTGCATTCTTTTAGTATAAAAATTATAGAATTGTGGCCATGAAAATGGCTCAGTGTGTTGAGGCACTTGCTGCGCAAGTCGGGTGGCCAGCTTATCCAGCAAGTTCCTCAACACACTGAGACTCCCTGAGACCCACATAAAGGTTAAAGGAGAGAGCCAAATCCATGTAGTTGTCCTCTGGCATCCACACATATGGGATAACATGCAACCCCCCCCCCATTCCACATCATGGACACACACACGCTGATAGTAAATTAATTAAAAACATAGAACGGATCCATCTTCTTCTTGTGTCCTTTATCATGAGCATACTTGAGATCCAATGAAACAATTCTGAGGCAACCAAAAAGCTGATCTAAACATTCTGTCTCTAGCAAGGCAATGCCCAGAATAACATTCCCTCAAATCGTGCCAGGGTATCTTTCAGGGCAAAGGATTCCTGAGCAAATAAAGAAAAATAAAGCAATGAAGCAATAAAAAAAAGTTAATATTTGTGCTGGCTTCTGAGTATTTACACCCTTGGCTGCATTTTCAGGAGTCTGCCTCAGCAAAGCCCAAAGAAGTCACGGGTTTCTGAAAAGTGTTTTCCTTTTGTGTTTTGTCCTTGATATTAGCAGCTGCTGATTATTTGGGAAGGGTAATCTGCCTGACATCTGTATTTTCTCTGTCAACTTAATTTAAGGCAGTTTGACCCAGAGAGGCTATGTGTTCAAGACTTTGCTCTTGACAATGGTAGCTTTAAAGCAAGGTTCACAGTGCCAGGGCCATGAAAGAGCCACACTGTAGCTTCTCCCTCCCCACATCCTGAGTCCTCTGTTATTTAGTCCTTTTATAGCCTTGGGTTCTGTTTCCATGCAACTCTGGTGAGTAAACACTTGGACTCCAGCATTTCCTAAAATAGGCGCTACAAGGACGCTTCTCTGGCTCCATCCCATCGCAACCCCGTTTCTATCATTTGCTTTCTGTCTTCAGGTATTCAGGAGACCTTTCTGCCATCTCTCCACCTACAGCCTGATTTGGGGCATGGCAGCGGTAGCGCTGGGCACAGCTCAAGGTAAAGACGCTCAGTTCTTCACCCAGAGACCTTCTGCGGTGGAGGCTGGCCACTTCTGTGTGTGCTAGGCTAGCCCACTCATCTGCATGAATTACTGGAGCATGCCACCCATCAGCCTTGGGATAGAGAGAGTGCTTCTGCCCGCCTTCTATGCTTTTGTTTTCAAAGTAGCGGGACAGTTTGGCATTCTGAAGCTATCCCTGCCTGTAGACAAGCTAAATTTAAGAAAAACATCCTCTCCCAAATGAAATATGATGTGAGTGTTTCACCCACACAACTGGGTGGAGAGAGAACTTTAAAAAACAATTCGCTGAACTTGATTTTATGGACCTGGGAATATTTGGAGTGCAGGAATAGATAGACATATTTATTTCTCCTGGAAGGCACACCTTAAAATTGAGTTTATCCACTTTTTACAGAAAGAATATTTTAGAAAAATGCTGACACTCAGAGGTATATAAGCTTACCTTATCTCCTGTTCAAAAGCCATGCTTGGACCACCTTCTCTGAATTTCCTAACTTTTCTTGTTGTTTAAGGGAGGTCACTGCTCAGTTGATGCTGGCTTTGTTGTTGTTTCTAATCACTTCCAGTGTGATGTCATTAGTCTCTGGAGAAGGCACTGCCTGTGTAGCACTGGCAGGTTTTACAGCCACCCACAGCCCCGATACACTATGTCCATTACAGGATTTACTGACTGTGTACGAGAATCAAAAAGGATTCCACACTAGTGCCAAATAATTGCCAACTTTTCCGCTAAGGGAGATCCTCTAGAGTCAAACATAGGCTTACCCATGTGTTCAACTCTAGTTTTGATTCACTTTCCATCCTGCATTCTAAAATTAGCACTTTTTACCTCCAAATATATTCTTAAAATCTCCAAAAGTTTTCAGGCAACCTCAATCTAGCAACAGGTTCTGCATACCAGAACTTCCTCATCTTGAAGGAGTTCCCATCATTACATTACCAGCTATGTAATACTTAGTGGTCGAAGGTATAACTGTTTGCTGTTATCTAGGGAATGTTTGTGTGGGTTCTATTTCCTGATCATACTTGTTAGTATTTCTTCTGTTTGATTATCCGCAAAGAACAAATGTTGGTGTTTTGTGCAAGTCTGCACATTGTCTACCATTTTATTATTTAATTCCCTTCTGTTGTTTGATGTAGGAAGGAGGAGGTTTGGAAGTAGGCATCTATTCATGTTCAGTCTCTTTGGTTCCCAGTAAATGTAGTTAGTATTAAACCTGTCCATCAGATAAATACTTTATCAAGTTTTACAGACACTCAGTGCATTATGTTCTGGTTACCATTTGATTATGATAATTTATGACTCTTGCTATGAAATTAGCTATAGAGTTGAGAAGGATTGGGGGAATTTCTGGTTTATTGCAGTGTAAATAGTGTTCAGAAAGAGTAAATTGTTAAGGCCAATTTCAAATTCGGTTTGGGGAAATATTTTATGTGTGCTTTGAAAAGATTATACATTCTTTCACTTATTAGTGTACATATCTGAGTAATATATATATATATATCCATCAATATAAAACATATGATGACATATAGATCTAGTATCTTCAAATTAAATATGAAACCACAGATAAACATGTTTATATTTTCTACATTATACTTGAATTTTTGCCTTAATGATTTAAAATCATGGATTTGAGGATTCTGAGAGATGTATAGGAATCTCTAATATTATGACTGGATTTATAAGTTGCTATTGTAATTTCTTTATATATCTCAGGGTTAGGTTGTCAGGCACATGAGATTTTATTAATAATATGTTATCTAGTGTTGGATTGCTCCCTTTATCATTTTATAATTTTTTGTTTTTACATATGAAAATTCCTATTGGGTTAATGTTAGAATGCATAAGTCTATTCTTTGAGTTTTACTTTAATCCTTTGCTTATAAATATCCCTATGTGTGACATTCTGGGGGGAATGCCATGGTCTTTGGTCTGCTAATTCCTCATTCAGTGGTAGCTATCTGCTAAGTTGAACAGCATTAAGATTTTTTATTTCTTGTATTCCAGATCTGATGCAGGATGTTCTTCTGCATATGTGTTGCTTTTATTGGTTAATTAATAAAATTACTTTGGCCTATGGCAGAGTAGAATGAAGGCTGGAAGAGATATAGAGAGAGTAGGCATAGTCAAAGAAATGCCATGTAGCTGCTGAAGGAGGCAGATGCCAGATCCTTACCAGTAAGCCACAGCCTTGTGCCAATGCACAGATTAATAGAAATTGGTTAATTTAAGATTTAAGGGTTATTCAATAATAAGCCTGAGCTAATAGACCAAGCAGTGTTGCAACTGATATAGTTTCTGTGTAAACATTTGGGTCTGGGTGGCTTGGAAACATAAAAACAGTCTCTGGTTACAAATGGGCATAATTTGTTGACAGAGGTTTCTATCCTGCCCAGTCCACCAGCTATTCAGTCCCAAAGAAACATACAGAGACCTACTTTAATTGTAAACTGGTTGACCTTAATAGGCTCAGTCTTCTTATGAACTAACTCTTACACCTTAAATTAACCCATAATTCTTGCCTGTGTTAACCATGTGGCTTGGTACCTTTTATCTGTGAGGCATTTTCATCTTGCTTCCTCTGTGTATGGGTGATGACTGCAGAATGAACCTTTCCTTTTCCCAGAATTCTATTCTATAGAATAGGTCATCATGCCTATACTTCCTGCCTGGCGACTGACCAATCAGTGTTTTATTAATCCAATACAAGTGACAAATCTTTACAGGGCACAAGACCATTGTCACACATAGATCTTTAATTTACAATGTTGTTTTTTTACTCACCCATATTCATGCCAAAATGCTTATGGATTTAATGCCTGAATTCATTTGTTGTGAGTTCTTGGGTATAGCATTTATTCCTCCTCTTTTATTATATTCCCTTTCTCAAATGTTCAGTAATTTGCTATTGGTTATTTAGTACATGGATACTAATACATTAAGTTACTTGTCATGTATAAAAGGCCAGCATTGTAGAGATGAAATAATTACTACAACATCTAATGAAAATAGAGAATATGAAGATTATCAGTTGGTGTCAAAATTTCTTGATCCTCTTGGGTACATCAAGCCTCCCAGTGCATCATCCTGTACATCACTCTCCTTGTGTGTTTGTGCTCAGTCTTGCTTTATAGAACATGTGTCAATGTGTCATCTGTGGAGCTTCCTTTGTCTGTAATGCTTCCCTCCTCTGTTGTGCTCCCTTCCTCTGCAGTGTGTGTGTGTGTGTGTGTGTGTGTGTGTGTGTGTGTGTGTGTGTGCGTGCATGAACTCTCCTAATGATCTTATTCCAGCTGGCATTTTCCTGCTCAGTCATCCTATTTATTTTCAAACTCACAGGGATTCTTCATGGTTTCTGGTTACCAAGCATTTTCTTGTTATTATACTCTGCCTCTGCTTTTAAAAGTCAAACACATTTCTCTGCTAACATATAGTCATGTAAGTACATTTTGTTTTTGTCTTTGCCTTTTTCATTCATTTCTACATTTGAGTGTCATCCTATATTCTATTTTATTTGTTACCAGAAGTCCATGTGTGTGTGTGTGTGTGTGTGTGTGTGTGTGTGTGTGTGTCTCTGTGTGTGTGTGTGTGTGAATGTATGTGTATGTATATATGTAATGAGGTTCTAAAAATAGAAATGTTCTTTTTTGTTTGTAGTGGAAGTGGTGACGCAGGACGAGAGAAAGCTGCTGCACACACCAGCATCCTTAAGATGTTCTCTGAAACTATCCCAGGAACCCTTGATTGTGACATGGCAGAAGAAGAAAGCTGTGAGCCCAGAAAACATGGTCACTTACAGCAAAACCCATGGAGTTGTAGTCCAGCCTGCATATAGAGACAGGGTCAACATCACTGAGCTGGGACTCTGGAACACAAGCATCACCTTCTGGAACACAACCCTGGACGATGAGGGCTGCTACATGTGTCTCTTCAATACTTTTATTTCTGGGAAGATCTCAGGGACAGCCTGCCTCACCCTCTATGGTGAGAATCTTTGGGAATACATTCTTTCCTTTTCAGAAGTACTCTCTCCAATAGCATTGGGAATGTGGTCGTAGTGCCTGGATTTTCTGTGTCAGAAGTATGGACAGGTTCACTAGAACGCACTTAGCCTTTCATGCTTGCTGTGGCTGTTACTGCGGGGTTTGGAGAGCTCTAGGCACTGCATTAAATTGTTTGGCAGAAACTGTCTTCTCTTTGGGGTCTTGATGTCACAAAAATTTAAGACAATGATGAGGGCAACACGTTCTCCACAGTAGTGGTTTGATTTCTGGCTTGGTGTTTGGGCAGCAGATGTGCAATATGTTATCTCCACAGCCCTTGGCAATTTCTGGACCTAATGACAGAGGCAGATTAGTCTAACCTATAGCCAATATGATGTCTTTCTTATTTTATTTCAAGGAAGCTGTTTCGTGATTACCAAGGGCACAGCCAGCATATGCTTTTCACAATAAACTGGTGCCACTGGGAATACAACAGGGTACAAAGCATTCTCTAAACATCCCCTATGTTTAGTATGGTGATATTATTTCCCCGTTGCTGACACAAAGCTGTGATGAAATATTAGGAAGTGGTACTAAGGATAACTTTGTAACGTTGCACATGAGGTAGTGGTTTTAGGAGGGAGAAGAAAATTCTGACAGAGTCATTACAAATAGTGAAGCAACGCTTTAAGAATGCCAAGAAATTTGGCCATGGAAAAGGAGGGGTCCACTAGGCAAGAGAATGTGGGAAGTGTGTTGGATGCAGGGCTCTTCTACTTACATCATCTATGACAGACTCTCTCAATTAGGCTTTCTTCTTGATTTTTACATCTTTGTCTGTTTTCCTCATCCCTTCCTTCATTCTCCTCTGCCCCCTTTCCTCCCTCCCTCATTCTTCTCTTCTTTGCTCTCCTTTCTGCTTCTCATAGTTTCTCATTTCTGTACCTTTTATTTTCTATAGTGGTTTTTTTTCTCCTTCTCATTTTTTTCTCTATCTCCCAAACTGGGAATCCTCTTCTCACTCACAATGAATGACCCTTTCTACATCATATTCATAAAAATCACATTCATTTTTCCTTACTTTTGTCTCTCCCAGCACTTACTGATGCTTGGAATTTGGGCACCCTTCTACAGTTCCACTTCCCCAGCTACTGGGACCTACCTATCTCCTGAACCTACAGGCACAAACAGGCTTCCACGTACCACTGGCTTCTAATTAACTTGTGAGCTTTCAGGCCAAATACAAAAGCATTCATTTGTAGAGGTTGGCAGAAATAAGGTTCACATTCCAGTAGGAATGAAGTTGTTAGCTTGGGAGGCCTCCTGACAACAAGAACAGGCTTAAGCTTGTGGGAAAATTAAATGGTTTTCCATGCTCTGTAAGGTGATCCCTGGGGCCCTTCCATTAATCACTCTCTGATTTTCCAAGTTAGGAACTCTGAGTTTCTAGCCTGCATTTTAGGTATGTCTTCCAACCAAGTCTTTCTTGTATCCTTCCCTTCTCTGCCTCATTCAGCTTTTTGCAGAAAATGACTATTCCTCTAAACAACAGGCTCAGGAAGCTGACCCTGCCTAACGCTAGTGATAGGTACAGAGTACACAGGCAGAGGTGCTGAGGAGGGCATGCTGACAAATTCTTTCTGAGAAACGTTGAACAGAAGATACTGCTCACACAAAAGATACAAATTTACACTGTGTAGAGGAGAGAACCATTTCCTGTCTTCATCTCTCTCTCTAAGCAGTCAGTTTTACTAGAGAAAAACTATAGACATGGTATTTCTCATGAGAGGTTTGGACTCTGCTGCTCTCCACTGGAAGAGTTGGGATTCATTCAGAAGAGGGGCTGTCATCTTATCTGACTAGCTCCCACTGTCTTTCTGGAATGCCCCTTCCCTCATCCCTGTGAGAAGACACAGGACCCACGTGAGGGGCTTAACTGATGGCAGGCCATGTGTTTTTTCTTTTGTCCCAGTACAGCCCATAGTATTCCTTCACTACAACTATTTTGAAGACCACCTAAACATCACTTGCTCTGCGACTGCGCGCCCAGCCCCTGCCATCGCCTGGAAGGGCACTGGGACAGGAATTGAGAATAGTACCGAGAGTCACTTCCATTCAAATGGGACCACGTCTGTCACCAGCATTCTTCGGGTCAAAGACCCCAAGAATCAGGTTGGGAAGGAAGTGATCTGCCAAGTTTTATACCTGGGCAATGTGATTGACTACAAGCAGACTCTGGACAAAGGTAAAAGAAGGTGGGCAAGGGAGATTGGTCTTTCTATGTCTGTGCACCTGGAAGAGGGTCATGGTCTTCAGAGACTTTCAACTGCTCAGCAAAGGTCATAGTTGAGAGAGAAAGAGGCAAGTGTAGGAAGAGTTGAGGGAGCAAATAAAGCAAGTTTTTCTGTACCCTCCCCATCTGAAGAGGTGATATTCTAAGACCTCCAGTCATTGCATGAAGCTGCAGAGAGTATTGAACTATATGTTTTACACACACACACACACACCTATAATTAAGTTGACTCTCTAATTAGGCATGGTAAAAGATTAAACAACAAAAACAAAAAAAAAACACGAATTAAGAAAATACAATTACAGCAATCTGCTTTAGTAAATATTTGTACTTAGAATCCCTTTAAAAAAAAAACGTTGAATATAAGCATGTGGTGGGGAAAAAAAAGTTGATCTGAAAATCAAGGCAGCTAGCTACTCCTTGACTAAGAGAAGCAGCATACACTGTGTAGTGTGGATACACTGGGTAATGGACGTGCTTTGTGTGGTAGGATGAGATGATGTGGGATGTAGTCACACTACTCAGAATAGCCCATGAGCTAAAATTTGTGAATTGTTTCTTTCTGGGATTTTTTTCTTTTATATAATTTTGGATGACCCAATAGCCCACTGAAGTTTCAGAAAGTAAAATTGCCAGCAAGGGAAGATGGGAAATAACATATTTATTCACACACCTACAGCTGATAACCATCAACGTGGAACTATTTCCTAGGCAACCACAAAACCATGTGTTCAATACTGTGGTAAGAAAGCCACGGTAGACCATGGAAGTATCAAATGTGAAGGATGTTTCTGTGAAGATCATTCTGGAGAATTAGGAAGGATTCCTGGAAAGCCCCATGTCTGAGATGAAATCTTTGGATACTCTTCACTGAGAAAAGCCCCGTCTGAAGGGTCTAGTCTTTCAAAGGAGTTGCTTACCATTCATATGGTTTTCTAGTCTCTCACGATTCTTTCCAAATTCTTTCTGGGACTCACGGGTGCCAGGTGTGAGGACTGTGTGTAAGTCTCTACAGAGTGCCTGGTTTCAGAGTTCAGAGCTTGACAGCATGGCTTGCTCGCTGTAGTTTTGAAGCATTAGCTCTGGAGTTGACACACAGTGATAAGCATCCTAAAATGATGGCGGCTGTGCGGGGCATGTTTCAGTCACTGCAACCTGGAAGAGCTGTCCATGTCATCTTCTTGAGCAGTGGCCTCTGGAAAGTTCCTCATACCCCAAGGCTAGTTTGAAATTGGATATTTAGTTACCTTTTGGGCAAAGGGCCATGTGAGCTGCATTTGGACTTTCATGATGGATCAGCCAAGGCCAAGAGCAATGTCTTGAGAAACAAGAGCTTGAATGGGAAAATTAGTTCCTTTCCAAGAACTGAGTTTGACTTACATGAAATGTTTGCTCTTGTTTGCACAGTATTTGTTTATTTGTTATTATTATTTATTTATTTATTTGAACACTTACTGATGATGCCAAGAGCACTGTATGCAGCTCTAGAAACAAACCCAAAGGCTTTGAGTTCAGTTATGAAAAATCTGTTATAGAGAAGGTGCTTGCTGCTTCCTTTCCCTTTGTGTTATCAACACCAAGGAGCCAATGTTTTGTTGAGCTCCATTGGGAACTGCTGGAAAAAGATTTGGTAATGAGGGCATAGATTGGAAGAAATGCAATAAAACATTGAATGAATTGCTTCCAATGATTGGCATCATGGGATTCATAATTTTCCCCTTTATACCTCCTAATATATTTAAATTTTTCTTTAATGAACCTGTCACCTTAGTGTAACCTATAGCAAAGAATGTGAGTTTTGGAGGCAAAATGATTTGACTAAGCCTTAGATCTTACATTTTCTAGCCTGGTATTAAGCTCAGTCTCCTAGGTTAGGAGTGGTATCATTTTGAAGTCTGTTTGATATTAATAACATTTAACCCCGGGAATGTTTTCAGAATTGTGTTAGGTGGCATTGGCAAAGATCTTATTATATATAACTGCATGAAATATGTGGGCTGTCACTAATATCTAAATGTTTCACAAATTCTATGAGGCTGTGACTACAGACAGAACTAGGTCTATATTTCAGGATAATTTTAGGTGAGAGTTACAGTTGTCATTAAAAGTGATTGTACTTGTGGCTTCGTGGCTTTTTTTACTTTTTGCCTCTGTTGCCTCCTCTTCTGAGAACCCTTTCCCATTCTCTCCTCACTCCCTGCAGGATTTTGGTTTTCAGTCCCACTGTTACTAAGCATTGTTTCTCTGGTGATTCTTCTGGTCTTGATCTCAATCTTACTATACTGGAAACGTCACCGAAATCAGGAGCGAGGTGAGTCGTCACAAGGAATGCAAAGGATGAAATAAGGTAAATATCATTCTTTTATAATAACTTGGGGTTGTTTAAATATATAAATAAGGGGGAACAGCACTGTTGTATTTATTGTTTATAAAATACAAATATATTATATTATAAAATATAAAATTGATGCTGTTTAAGAAAACCTGTAAGCTTTCTTTCTCACAAGTGGACATTTCTGCTTTTCATTTTCTGGGATAGTTTAAAGCTTACCCGAAAAGTTAAGAGTTACAGTTCTTAGGAAGTCAGTAGGAAAATATTGATTGAATCACATTGGGATCTGGTGACGTCAAATAAAGAAATCTGGTACGCATACAGGGACCCCTCAACCAGTTAATAAGGACAAAGTTTTCCCATTTTACAGCAACCAAAGGCCATCGGACCAATTAAGAGACTGTGAAATCACCCAATGTCATCTCTCAATAAATAGCACTTCTAGGATGCCCCAAACACTATCAACACAGAAGTGATTCACACATACAGTTGGTATTTCGTGGTATTCTGCCTGTCTTCCCAAGTTGGGACTTTCTCTTTATCCCTTCATAACATTTTCCATGGCATTTTATATAAATAGCTATATATGTGATATATATTTCTCAATAAATATTCATTATTAAATGAGTGATTGAGTGTATGGAGCGAGCATAAATAAATTTTCTTTTTTAAATTTTTTTAAATTTTATTTTACATTCTAACCACAGTTTTCCCCCAGCTTCTCCTCCTTTCCACCTCATCTCCTCCCCAGACCACCCTCCCATCCATTCCTCCCAGTGGGTAAAGGATCCCATGAGGAATCATCAAAGTCTGGCCATTAAGTTGGAGCAGGACCAAACCCCTCCCCCCTGCATCAAGGCTGAGCATGGCATTCCACCATAGGAAATGGGCTCCAACAAGCTAGCTCATACACCAGTGATAGATCCTTGTCCTACTGCCAGGGGCCTCTCAGATAGTCAGTCCAAGCTTCACCACTGTCTCCTACATACGGAGGGCCTAGTTCAGTCCCATGGAGGCTCCACAGCTGTTGTCTAGAGTTCATGAATTTCCACTAACTTGGTTCAACTGTTTCCATAGATTTCTCCATCATGATCTTGACTCCCTTGCTCATATATTCCCTCCTCCTTCTCTTCAGTTGGATTCCTGGAGCTTAACCTAATGCTTAGTTGTAGATCTCTGGATCTGGTTCCTTCAGTTACTGGATAAAGGATCTATGGTGATAGCTGGGGTAGTCACCAATCTGATTACAGAGAAAGCCATTCAGGCACCCTCTCCACTATTGCTAGGAGTCTTAGCTGGGGTCATCTTTGTAGATTCTTGGAAATTTCCCTAGCCAGGTTCCTCCCTAACTCCATAGTGGTTCTCTCTATCAAGATCTCTCTTTCATTGCTCTCCCACTCTGACCCTCTCTCCACTTGAACATACCGTTCCCTCACGTTCTCATCTCCAATTCTCTCCTCTTTACCACCATCCCCCTCAACCCCAGTTACCCAAGAGATCTCATCTAATTCCCCTTCCCAGAGTGATCCATGTGTCCCTCTTAGGGTCTTCTTTGATACCTAGCTTCTTTGGAGCTGTAGATTGTGGTCTGGTTATCCTTAGCTTTACATCTAATATTCACTTGGGAGTGAGTACCTACCATTATTGTCTTTCTGGCTCTGGGTTATCTCACTCAGGATGGTTTTTTTCCTAGTTCCATCCTTTGCCTGCAAATTGCATGATATCATTGTTTTTTTTTTTCAGCTGAGTACTACTCCATTGTGTAAATGCACCACATTATCTTTATCCATTCTTTGGTTGAGGGGCATCTAGGATGTTTTCAGGTTCTGGCTATTATGAATAATGGTGCTATGAACATTGTTGAGCAAGTGTCCTTGT
>JAQHUG010000033.1:8453949-8485458 GCA_028555095.1 Dicrostonyx torquatus | reverse complement strand
ATCATGCGAAATTTCAAGGACCCGCCACCATGAAAGGGCCCCCATTTTTTTAAATTGGATTATTTAGTGTTTTGTTGTCTAGTTTCTTGAGTTCTTTATTTATTTTGGAGATCCGTCCTCTCACTGATGTGGGGTTGGTGAAGATCTTTACCCATTCTGTAGGCTGTCATTTTGTCTTATTTACCATGTCCTTTGCCTTACAGAAGCTTTTAAGTTTCAGAAAGTTCCACTTACTGATTGTTGCTCTCAGAGTCTGCTGCTGGTGTCATATTTAACAAGTGCTCTCCTGTGCTAACGTATTCAAGGATACTTCCTACTTTCTCTTCTATCAGGTTCAATGTAGCTAGATTTATGTTGAGGTCCTTGATCCATTTATTTGACTTGAATTTTGTGCATGGCAATAGATGTGGATTTATTTGCAATCTTCTACAGGTTGACATCCAGTTATACCAGCACCATTTGTTGAAGATGCTTTTCTTTTTCCATTGTACCATTTTGGCTTTGTCAAAAATCAGGTGTTCATAGGTGTGTGGATTAGTATCAGGGTCTTCAGTTCGATTCCATTAGTCCAAGTGTCTGTTTTTATGTCAGTGCTGAACTGTTCTTGTCACTATAGCTCTATAGTGGAGTCAAGGGATGGTGATGCCTCTGGAAGTTTCTTCATTGTACAGGATTGTTTTAGCTATTCTGAGTTTTTTTGTTTGTTTTGTTTTTCCACATGAAGTTGAGTATTGTTCTTTCAAGGTCTGTAAAGAATTGTGTTGGGATTTTGATGGGGATTGCATTGAATCTGTAGATTGGTTTTGGTAAGACTGTCATTTTTATTATTTTGATCTTACCTATCCAAGAGCATGAGAGATATTTTCATTTTCTGATATCTCCTTCAATTTATTCAAAAACTTAAAGTTCTAGTCATACAGGTCTTTCACTTGTTTGGTTTGAGTAACCCCAAGATATTTTATATTTGTGACTATTGTGAAGGGTGATATTTCTCTGATTTCTTTCTCGTCCCATTTATTATTTGTATATAGGAGGGCTACTGATATTTTTAGTTAATCTTGTATCCCAACACATTACTAAAGGTGTTTATCAGCTATAGGAGTTCCCAGGTAGAGTTTTGGGGTCACTTATGGATACTATCATATCATCTGCAAGTAATTTTCAAAGGTATTTTCCCAATTCTCTTCCTCTTATTGTAACTCAGTACCCCATGAATGCCAGCCAAGCCTTAAACAATATAAGGCATCAGAAAATAAGATTTCCACTAAAACAAGGGAAGTGAGCGAAGTGGGCTATTTTTCAAGAAAGATTACATTTCTTTGTTTTCTGAAGGCTGTGTACAACCTATTAAGCACAAAGATGTCAATTTTTTTTGAAATGGGAATTTCCTAGGGTGAAGGGGTAACATGGGAGTTTTTTCCATCTCAGATAATTGAACTTCAGGGTCAGAAAAGAAAACAAATGTTGTCTTTGAGTGATATTTTAGGATTGAATTTAAAATATCCCTAATTCTACCTTCTTTTCCTTTTTGCTTAATGTTTTGAGGATTACTTTTCATGCCCTCACAACTTTTTTGACCAGTTTAACTTGCCTAACCCTTCAATCGACACCAGATCAATTTATATGACTTTACAAAATAAGCAATGAGCCTACAATGTCACCGACCCTTTTCCGAAAGTAGAGGAAAGGGTTTGTTCTGTCTGCAAGATTATAGATCAGACAATTTCATGGCATATAAGCGTAAGCCATAGAACACAATCTCTCCCCACAATATCAAAGGCAGAAATCTCTTTGATTTTATTTATCCAAACATTTCAGTTTTTCAATTAGGAAGGAGCCCAGAGAGGGAACCTAGCCTCTTCATGAGTCATGGGCAGTTCTCATAAGCAGGGTAAAAACTAGAGTGCTGCTCTCCTGACCCTCTCCTGCCTGGTAAGGAGCTCCTGCTGTCCTTCATTATAAACTGTTCTCTGTTTCAAACAAAACAGTCTGAAGTATTCAAATTCATTTCTTAAAGTTAATTTTGATTAAGAATTATATTTGTTTAAGCCCAAGATAAATTTCACTAGGCAGGGATTTTTGCAAAGTAATATTTCTTGGTTCATTAAGTAAGTCTTAGATTTTCAGAGGAATACAATTGCTAAATGCAAAAAAAGTCAGTTATTCAAATTGGAAGAGGTTGAGTTACATTATAAAGGTACACAAATGACGTAGCCAAGGAAAAGAAATACTGTGTTTTTCTATTGTCTATCAAATTATCAAAAACATAGCTACTTACACTATAAACATTCATTGTCCTACAATCCTTTAACTCAGAAATCCAACATAGGAGTCATTGGGCTAAAGTCAAGGTGTCTTCAGGGCTATCTTCCTTTCTGCAGGTTCTAGAAGAAAATCAATTTCCTGTATTTGTTTATGTGTTTCAGACAGACCTCATCCATTGCTTTTATACCCCCTTACATCTACAGAGTTAGTGATGACCACTTAGGTCATTCTCAAGTTGAGTGTCTCCCTGACTCTTCTGCCTCCCTCTTACTCTCCTAAAATACACATGTATTTCTGGGCTGGCAATTAAATTGCATGGAAACTTCCTCATCCATGTAACAGATTACCTTCCCACATTCCTGTAATAAGAATGGGAATGGTATAGAACACCCCTGTTACTGTACCACAAATGCAAAGACAGGCTAAAGTAAATAGAGAGACAGCTGTTACCTGGTTTCCAAGTACAAGAATCAATACATGTAATTCCTTAGCTTCAGCTTTGTTCAAGGCAATGCTGTATCAAAGTACATGAAAAACATGGTCAGACCCTCTGAACACACCACTTGCGCTTTCTCATTTAGGCTTCATCTACTTCCAACCAAACGAAACTTTGTTTTCAATATTTTCAAAATCATATTTTGTGTTTCAATTCTTTAACATGAAAATGTAACTTCTGCTTTCTGTTCTTTATTAATCATCACTAACTGTAACATTACCAACACCAGTTCTTTTAATTGGAACCTCAATTCTAACTACTTCCTGCTTCTCTCTACTAGTATGCAGCAAGTATTGCTTAGTCATAGGTAAGTCCACTTGGATTTACTGTAAGAGAAGGTAAAATGATATTAGACAGAGCCAAACTGGTCTTTCCCATCTATTGTAACGTAATAAGATGGAAGTTTCTGACTAGGCGTGACAGCACATGTGTGTAATGACAACCGCTGAGAGGTTAACACAAAGAAATCTCAATTTTAAGGTTTGCATGTTATGTATAATCAAAGACTGTCTAAAGAAAAATATGTGAACATTTCTGACTCTCTAATATTGAGAGAACAATATTATGAGGCCATTATAGATTTCGAGAACCTGAGTATTTTCTTTATCTGTCCTTAAGATTCCTACCAATGAGCCTCAATTGATATCAGCAGCTCATGCACAATACAACTCTTAAAAAATTCTTAGAACTAATAAGTACCATACTTGTGATACTGGTGTGTACACACCACACACACACCTCAATATACCAGGTATGTCTTCTTGGTGAATTTTTTTTCACACAACTTCAGTGCAATCTTCTATCCCACAATAGAATATTGTGGAAGATTTACAGATCAGAAAGTACCACAGGGCAGCCTATTTCTCTTTTTAATAAGCAAACCAGACATAACTCACTGTGACCTGTTAGCACTCCCAGTTCTAAGAGTATTGTTCCTGGTTTGCAATATATACAACTTTCCCTCATATTTATACAACAAAGACAAAAGATTAGCCTTCTATTTTGTAAGTTCTTTGACGATTATTTTAAACTAGATATCACTTGTGTTTTCATCTTTGAAAAATGTGTGTACTAATAATTTCAACTTCATTATTTATATAACTTTTTAGACTGATAAAATTGTATAAATAATATATAACACTGTGCTTTGAATGTATGTACAATTTATGGAATGGGTAAATCAAGATAAGGAATACAACTTCTTTATTATACTTTAAACCTTTTTATAAAGAGAACATTTACAAACTAAAAAATAATTATAAGAATGTTGTGAAGATTTTAAAAGAAATGCATGCTATTAGAAAAATGCTAAAAGCTTAGGGGACAACTGGTAGAGTTGCTTTTGCCAAATTATTTAGTACAAATGTTTTGGTCGTGGTAAGTTTCAAGCTACCAGCAATTTAATCAGTGGCCCACGCCATTAAGGCACCATTCACATCACTGTGTCACTGTAAACTTCCAGTACATGCTGGTTTCTGTGAATACTAAGTCTGCGGTCCTTTGTAGTTTTATCAATGTGTATTTTTATCAGTTGCACCAATAATGAAAAGGAGGAAAGCTCGAGGAGGTGAAGAGAGAAAAAGACATGGGGATTCCGGCAAGCTGGGTTTGAGGAATCAGAGTACAGAAACTGATTTGAGCACAGGAAAGGGAGTAATTGGAAGGGAGAACACATGGGATTGATTCCACCAGCAGGTTTAGGAAAGTGTGGAGCAAGGTAAGATGAGAGGGGAGAGAGGATAGAAGGTATATATATGACAAAATCTAGACATATTGAAAATATTGGCAGTATAATTTGTTTCATTTTGAAGATGTGGAATTATTTTGGTTGAGTTGAGTTGTTTTGAGGGAGGAAGAGAGACATGATGATAAGTAGGCTGGTTATTTGCTAATATTGTGTGTGTATGGATATATATATATATCCATACACATACATATATGTATACCTATGTATACATATATGTATCTGTATACATATATGCACGTGCGCACACACACATATATGTATATATGTATACACACACACACACACACACATATATATATATATATATATATATATATATATATATATATATCAGAGAAACCATAAATGAATTAATGGATAAGGATATGATGAAATAATAAAAATGAATTTGTGAGAAAACCATATATGGAATACAATGAAAGAGGAAATTAAATGGGAAACAGGAGCCACTTATGTGAGACGAATAATCTGAGGACAGCTTCTCTGAGGTGATCACACTAGGACATACAAACAGAGAGCAAACCTGTTGTAGAGGAGAGCAGAGATGGTTGATCTGTAGCAAAAGAATTACACACTAGGAATCTCAAAGAGAGAAAAGCCTAAGGACTTTAGAACAGTCCTACATGAAGCATGGTCTGAGGAGGACCTACTTCTTAGTAACCTGCAGTAGAGGAAGTGTTTGTTGAGATTAAATAGATGATATGATAATAATTTAACAGGGTAAGTTCATGTCTGCTAAGTACAATAATTAAAAATTCAATTATCCAATATATGTCTGGCCTTTTCTTTATTATAATATTTCACTTTTTAAAAAAATACCCAGTCATGTTAGGAGGGAAGGTCGTGTTTTCATGAAACATTGATGGCATATGCAGAATTTTGAAAGACTCAGTAAAATGACCTAAGAGTACAGTGAGAGGGAAGGAAGTACCAAGGTTAAAAATCAAGTCTATTATCTCGTTGTCTACATTCCTTGTAGGGGAGGCTGATATCCTCCCACTTTATGTGCTAGGAATTGATAACTCTTGAAAATATTTCTGTCTATTTAATGGCTCTTCCCAACCTGATTTTCATCAAGTTACCATCTGGAGGAAATGAAACTCAGCGGGTCTCATTGAAACACTCTCAGATCATTTTGGCATTTTAAACATGCACCTTCTTTGTAGCCTTAGGCAACTCTCTAATCCATTACTAGATTACTAGAAGTGTCTGCTTCCAGTCAGTGTGTGAGCCCAGCACTTGGCAGACCAAAGAGGTAGAGAGATCATTGCTAGATCAATGCCATTCTGGGCTTCACAAGAGTCAGTGAGTTTCAAGATAGCCTAAACAACAGAGTGAAACTCTATCAAACAACAACCAAAAAAAAGGAAGGAAGGAAGGAAGTCATTGCTAGATCAATGCCATTCTGGGCTTCACAAGAGTCAGTGAGTTTCAAGATAGCCTAAACAACAGAGTGAAACTCTATCAAACAACAACCAAAAAAAAGGAAGGAAGGAAGGAAGGAAGGGAAGAAAGAAAGAGGGAAAGAATGAAAGAAAGAGGGAAAGAAAAAAAGAAAGAAAGAGGGAAAGATAAAAAAGGAAGAGAAGGAAAATAAAAACTAACACCAAGAAATTTCTGTTTCTTAATCCTTCTGTTGTTAATTGCTTCAAGTATGTTGAGAAATTACAAATGTCCAGCATTGACACACTTCTCTTTCTTTTATCTAGAACCCTAGAGAATTATACAGTACCCTGAAAGTTTTTCCCTGGTCTACTTGAATCTGATGTGAAAGGAAAGCAGGAGGGGAAGGTCATTCTTCATGGGACCTAAAAAGAGCAAAAGACGCAGAAGCAAGCGTGTGAGGGATTTGAGTTTTGGTTCTCATCCTGCATCCTCAATGTTTGCATTCCAAGAGGAAGTCGTGTGCCTCAGGTCTGTTGTAGGACTTGATTTTGTCGAACAATGAAGTGTCATGCTGTTAGAAACGCACCAGGCTTAGAATCAAAAATGCCAAGCTGGCTCTCAGGCTGACTTGGGCTCCCACCAGAGCAGGGAAAAATCTCTGTAGTGTATTTACCTCACAGAGCTTCCTCATCCTCATACAACATAGAAAGGAGTGGGCCCAGATAATTTGCCATGTAAGTCTGAAACCTGATGGAATTCTAGAAAGAAAAATGAAGAATAAGCTAAGGAAGAAGTGAAGAGAGAAAATAACACAGAAGGGTCCAAAGAACTTCTGAGACTACCTTTTGCCTTTCTGTTGGTGTCCCACCTCTGCTTTTGTTCTTATGTCCACAAGTGTGTTTCCCTATCATTTGAGTATCTAGTCTACTACCTGCTACTATTCTGCTAAGCGTTGGCCTTGCTAGACTCCTTGATCCCCCCTGCTGTTCCCCATGTGCTTCTATGAGGGTAACTATGATGAAAATAGGACAGAATTTAGTGTGAAGTTGCATTGGCAACCGTAACGTGTCCGTTTAACTTATTTTTATAGCACGTAGGCAATATTGTTAGTCTTAGCCAGTAGTTCACATCTTTACGAAAGCATGCTTTCCCTGTCCATTGGCCCACACTATTACCCTCGTTTAGGCCATTCCAAATCCCGCCTAGTGTAATAATAATAGACTATGAAAACAGATGCATAACAATTCCCTGTACAGCAGTCAGGTGTATATGCTCCCTCTCTCCCTTAGCTTCTTTTCCTGTGACTTAACTTTTCACAAAGAGAAGGCAACTCTGGAAATACAACCCCTTTGTTCTAAAGGCATCCTGAACCATCCATTCTCAACCCCTTGACAAGACTAGTGAAGTTGTTTTCTGTATCTTTTGCTTCGTCTGTCTCTATGCAGTGACCTAGGAGTTGACGTGTAAGTTGTTTTCATTGTTGAACTGGATATTTATATACTTGGTATGCTTTACATGTGTTATTTAATTCTGTATCATTTCTTATATTTGTATTAAAATATTGAGCGATTAAAAGTGTCAACTAAATATATACTTGATGTGTGGTGTTCCCTTGAGAAATATCGAAATAAAGAATAACACTTGGATGTTCTCTCTGTATGTACAGTCCTCAGTGGGCCTGTCTGCCTACTCACAAGACTCTTCTTGGGGTGTCTCTGACATGGTCAGTGAGAGCTACTGTAGCTGGGTGTCTTTTGACGTGACTCTACAGGTCATGAAGTTTCTTAGGTGGGCTCTCTTGGTTTTACTTTTAAATAGCAGACTTCACACCCTGACTAGCTTAAATGGTCTCTTGCACAGTAGAAGTCATTGCTTTGGCCTGCTGTGTCTCAGGTACCTCAGCTGAATCCGTGCTGGGCCAGGGAAGGGGAGTGAAAGCAACTTCTCCAACACATTGTCCTCAGGACCCAGCCCTCTCATCTTTAACACACTGTTGAGGACCACAAAGTTTCTATGTAAAATTAATTATGTAAATTGACACCTACTATATCTGAGATGAAAATTAAATTTTAAAGGGAAAAATATGTGAGCACACGGAGCACTGCTGGCATGTGGAGCCATCAGTGCTGTGAATACCACATGCCGGAGTTTCTGATCAACTCCACAGCACACTTGCGAACAAATGAGAGAGTTAAAGGACAAATAGTTCATTGGTGCTGTTGTGAAAATAGTTTTCATTCAAAAGGCCCATTGAAATGGTCTTGGAACAATATTAAAGATGGCGTAAATTAAATTAAAGTCTAGGTAATACCGCGATGTATACCTTGTTTAAAGCAACTCCTTCCTAGACAGCTATCTTCACAATACCTAAGTTTTTCACCATTGAGCCATCCCTTTATTAAGGCCATTGCCTTCCTTGGAGTTCATCTTCCATGTTCAGAGACTTCAGAGAGCCCTGAACTAATCCTTATGGTTCATTGCTAGTTTAATTTAAATCAAAATGTTAAATGGCTTAGCAATTGCCTACCAGAATATCGAGGCACTGGGACTCAAGTCAGGTGCATTTGATGGAGAAGACAAACAAGCAGAGTTAGAAGTAAAAAGAGAAGGAGAGGCAACCAAGAGCATGCTTCCTTGCCTGAGGAGGCAGAGAAAGTGAGCGCCACATCAAGCAAGCTCTCAGCAGACTTCTCTCTACTGCCTCAGCGAGATGGGCTCTCTCACACTCACTCTGAAGTTTCAGCTGTGAAGGCTTCTTGTGTATTTGTGAATTAGAAAGAATAGTTTGAACTTTGCACATTAAAGCCAACCTGGGAAAGTTGTAAACTTTCATGCTAACTCAGTCTCGTACATCTTTGCTAAAATTTTAGAAAAATTCCACGGTGGTAACAAGGCCATTGAGAACCAGGGGGGAACAAAAGAACTCTTTGATGTCAAGCTGAAACTGAAGGTGAGCTTTGGTTCTCTCCCAAGTTAGTCACCCGCCCTGAGGGTGACTTATGAATACAGGCACAAAGAGATCAAATCCATGCTATTACTAGACACTGTAGGTTTTTCCTTGACATAGTAAGTTCCAGATCAGGGCAATATAGATAGCAATGCCTTGTCTAAGCAAATAAACAAGGCAAACTGAACTAAACTAAAACAAAACAACATCCCCCAAACACCATGATTCTCTTGAACTAACTTGTTGCATGAGGAGCGGCTGTGTCCCCGCTGAGGAGTGGGCCATGTTCCTGGTGCCCAGCTCCCAGCTGTGGGCCTGGTTTTGGCCCTGGCTAGCTTATACCCAGAATAATTACACACAAACTGTGTTCATTTAAATACTGCCTGGCCCAAAAGCTCTAGCCTCTTCTTGGCTAACTCATATTATTTTAACCCATATCTAGTAATCTGTGTATCACCACGGGGTGGTGGCTTACGGGGAAAGATCCTAACCTACGTCCATCTCAGGCCAGAGCAGCATGGCGTCTCCCATACTTCCTTTCTTCCCTAAATTCTGTTCTGTCTACTCTGCCTACCTGATTTCTGCCCTATCAAAAGGCCAAGGCAGTTTCTTTATTAGCTAATGAGAGCAACCCAAATACAGAAGGACCCTCCTACACCACTAACTTTTTTCTCTAATTTTTCTTATCAAGACCTGATTTCACGTTCTAAAATTATTTCCAAAATTATGTCCTCAGTATGTTTTAGTGATTAAATTGTTTGGTATTCTCAAAGTGTTTCAAATTTGACTTTCACGTTCCCAGTTGTTTCTCAGGCTAATTAATTCACAGGCAGTCACAGAGCTATGATACAACTCAAGCAACTCAAGCTAGGTGCAAATACCATAGTCATTTGAGCCTCCAGAGTCAGGAAGGTATTTTATCCTGTTTTTATATGTATCAAAAATGTAAGTGCAGACAACACTAGACATTTGCAATAGGGCTAGCATTCCAGCTCCAATTGGTCTGTGTTTATTCTGTCCATGATCTGCCTCCCTCACTTTTTTATAAGCATAGTGTGTAATATTTTTATTGGCTAAGAAGTCTTTACTGGGCTGGGGATATTGCTCAGTTGGCAAAGTGCTTTATACATTCCTTGCTTGTGTAAAGCCTCAAATTCACTCCTCAGCACTGCATAAGCCAGTGCTGATTACATGTGATTATATGTGATTACACACCTGCAATCATAGAACCTAGGAGGTGGCAGTAGGCAGATCAAATTTGAAGTTGCCCTTACCTACATAGCAAGTTCAAGGACAGCTTAGGATACATGAGACCCTGCCTAAGTCATGTCAAAACAATCAATCATGCAATCAATATTCATTGAGTGTGGTTTTCTTTGTTCACAACTATGGGAGGGAGGAGGAATTCATACAATGTTGCCTTGGGGCATTCTTTGTGCCCTGTAAAGGCATATGTGACTAAATTCTCCAGTAGGAAACAACTTTTAAAAATTGACAGTTATGGGGCTGGGGAGATGGCTTAGTGAAGTTTTTACTGCACAAGCATGAGGACCTGAGTTCCAATCCCCAGCACCCATGTTAAAACCCATGTGCAGTGGTCCATGCCTGTAATTCCAGTTCTGAAGCAGCACTGGATTCTCTGGATTACAATCGTCAACTGCCAAACCCTGGTTTTGATGTGAGTGTTGGAGATTCAACTCAGGTCCTCATGCCTGTAACAGGGCTAGGAGGCAGGCAAGAGGATCCCTGGGAGTTCTAGGATCAGTGAAAGACCCTGACAATAAAGAAGCATATAGATTAGATAGATAGATAGATAGATAGATAGATAGATAGATAGATAGATAGATAGATAGATAGATAGATAGATGAGATAGGTAAATGGGTGGATGGATGGATGGATGGATGGATAGACAGACAGATGAAAATACGAAGATACCTGGACATCTGACAGACATCTGGACAACACACACACATGTGCGCACACACATGTGAAAACAAGTACATACACAATTGCAAAACTGGCATTTATGAACTGGTCACTAAATCCAATAAAAGCAATGCTCAATGAGTCTAGTATAAACAAAACTGCAATAAGTCTGTTTCCCTGGATGAACTTCAAGGCTCAATGGATGGATGGTGGAGTCCACAACTGTGCAAGTTCATGTGCAGAGTCCATTCCTCCCGTGAGCCCAAAACCCCCATCTGACACAGCACATGCTTCTTGTCTTCAGTTTCCTTTTCCAGCTCCTCCAAGCAAACACAGAGGCAGACTTGGTGTAAGGAGGATGCTTGAGGCCGGGCAATGGGAACTGTAATCTGACTAAGCAGAAAGAAAAAAACCCTGACTTGAGGAGCTGCTGAGACAGGCAGAAACAATATGAGTTGGCATTTTTCTGTGCCGAGAAACAAAAGGACAAGCAAAAGTCCAAAAACCCACTTACGCGAAGCTGCCTTTCCTGGCATGGTTTTGTAAGGTAGCAGGGTTTCCTGTCACTGGGATAGAGTACTCTGACAAAGCCAGAAGGGCTAAATGGCTCACAGTTCAAGCTACAGTCCATCATGATGTGGGGGGTGGGGGTAATGGGGGACGTCACAGCCAGAGGCGCTAGAGGAAGCTGGCCATGTTGAAGCNTGATGTGGGGGGTGGGGGTAATGGGGGACGTCACAGCCAGAGGCGCTAGAGGAAGCTGGCCATGTTGAAGCTACAGTCCATCATGATGTGGGGGGTGGGGGTAATGGGGGACGTCACAGCCAGAGGCGCTAGAGGAAGCTGGCCATGTTGCTTCAAGAAGCAGAGCACACTCTTTACTTGGTCCATCTTACACAGTCCTGGATCCCTGCCCAGGGAATGGTCTTGACTCCTGTTCAAATGGGTTTTCCACAACAACTAACCTATAGAAAACAGCCCTTCGCAGCCCATCTTCCAGTGATTCTAAGTCCTGTCAAGCTGACATAATACTGACCATCACCCCATGTGACTTTCAAGAGTGAATGTTGAGACCTTTCCCATGATGACAGTCATGCTCCAGATGACTTAAGAAGAGTGTCACAACTGCCCTGAAGGTTCTTTCTCCAGACTCCTACTTCTAAAGCAGAGGCAACACCATCAGGAGACAGCCAAAGGTCGAGCGTTCCCTTTGAATTTAACAGTTGCTTTGAGATTTTTCTTTCTGATTCATGATAGTCAAGAAATTAGGAAGCTCCCACTCACAAACATCAGAACATTTCATGTACACCACCTACAGTTTTGATGTCCTCGTCTTCACTTGTTTATTAACCAAAATAAATAAATTTGGAACTCAACAAAGCTGAGTTCAGTTTTTCTGGGAGTGGCCATCCCTTTCCTGTCTAGTTGCAGAGGTGTGCTGAAACCCAGCTGCTCTGGCCATGCTCCTCAAATACTACAAAATTCTGGCAAAGGTTCCAACAGTGTTATAATTATTGTGTGGTCTGGCAGAGTCAGTCTGCTGCTCCAGCTCAGATGAGAAAACCATTTTCCTCATTTATATATAGTGTTAGGACCTCAGAGTTTACCTTAAGCCAAAACTTTCCTAAACTGCTTTTCCATACAAGGTTCAAGCTATTCCCATTATTGGCTTTTGACTGACTTCAAGCATTTTTTGGCAGTACAAAGTACACAACAGGCTTGAGTTCTGGAGAGTAGTTTTTCTCTGGGGTAGGGTCATGTGGTTGCTTTTCTCAGGGGTATTTATTTCCCTTGAATGCAGAGAAGTGTATTTCAGTGCATCTTAGCTGGGGAAGAACACGTGTCCAGAGATAACAGACTAACAACAAAATTAAAAACTATATTAAAACCAAAAGAGCCAATCATGAAGCAAATACGTAAAGCCAGACTTGAATGAGTTTCTGTTCATACTTCTCAAGTTTCAAAGCCTAAACACACCCTAGGGAACAAGTCTAACTTGGACAAAAGATGAAGAGAAAGAAAACAAATGATTGACAAACATTGGGGCTTGGTTGGTTTTGATTTTGAAGGATAGAATACCAGGTACTAACATCACTTAGAAAGTTTGCCACTACTGCATTTTATACTAAAAACATAAGAATAAAGTAAATAAATAAAACTGTATAGTTTTTCCTATACAATTAGGAGGCGGTATGCATTTCTCTGTAGTGTGTTATGCCAGGTGTTTCTGTATTAGAACAGAGTTTAGGGGGAACAAATTAGCGATATACTTCCAGAAATGGGCAAACCTTGAACAAAATGTCATTCAAGAGGCATATAACATGCTGAGACTGAGAAGTAGGTGCAGGGGAAGAAATTAGTAAAACCTTTAATAGAGAATTTCAGCAGTTATGAATACATGAAATAAACATGTTTCCATGGATTCAGAGACAACCTGTGGAAATTCATGAAATAACCTGTTCAAAGGCAAAATGTTTATGCTTGAGAGCAGAAGTATTTTAACTACTTATAATTTTAAATTTAAATTTTAATTTAGGACCCAAGTCTAAACACAATTGTTTTATGTTTTATATAAATCATACATACATTATGTGTGTTAAATGAAATTTTATACAATATTTAAATTTTATACAATATTTTTAAAATTTTTATTATTTGTATGTATGTCTACCTAATTTGTATGTGTTGTGTGTATGTGTGCAGGCATGCTTGCAAGCACTCACCTTCATGCCGCAGCACACATGGGGAGGTCAGCGGACAACATTTGAGACTTGATTCGCTCCTTCCATCGTGGCTTCTTAGAGATCAGAACACAAGTCACCAGACTTGTGGGTCATTAACTTTTTCCCACTGAGCAACCTCACCAATATTTGCAAGATATTTTTAGTTTGCTGCTACGTCTGTGATCCATCACTTGAGGTCAAGTGTGCAAGTCTCCCCATGGGGCACTGTGTTTTTGGTTTTTGGAAAAGTTCAGACTAAGCATGTTCAATCTATGTATCATGATTTAGTCTGCACAGTGATTTCATATAATCACAAATATAACACTATGATGCATTAGATATAGCTGATAAATAATAGGAGTTGGCCATGTCTTAGTCATCATTGAAACGAGGACCATTTCATTTTCCTTTTTGTTTAAAAAAAAAAAAAACAACCTCATAACCCAAAGAAAATCATAAAAGGACTTGGGGACAATTTTCCATTATCTGAGAGTGTTTTTTTTTTTGTCTAAGGATATTGCTATCTTTTTTACTTCCACACTATATACAATTTTACCAGCTTTTCATCCAGATAAAAGCTTCTCTTGGTGTTCTTGAATTTCATTACTGTAGACTTCTGCCAATGAAAACAAAATACAAACTACTCTCCACTCAACCTTTCATAAATCCTAAATGTTAAACTGACTAAAGAATCACGTTCTTGATTCTATAATTGTCATTATAGAAATAAGCTAACAGGAATCCTGCTACTGAACATGTATTTGAATACTTGGTCCGCAACTGGTGTTTCAGGGGGTTATGGAATGTAGTAGTTTGGATGAGAATTGTCCCCATAGGTTCATATGTTTGAATACTTGGTCTGCAGCTGGTGGAACTGTTTGAGAAGGATTAGAAGGTGTGGCCTTATTGGAAGAAGTAAGTCACTGGGGGTAGACTTGGAAGTTTTCAAAATCCCATCCTATTCCCCCTGATTCTCCCTCTCTCTGCCTCATGCTTATGGATCAAGATGCAAACTCCCAGCTACTGCTACAGTGCCAAGGCTACCTGCCTCCTGCCATACTCACCTATCATGATGGCCACAGGTTCACTCTGAATTATAAGCCTCCAATAAACTCTTTTTTCTCTAAGTTGCATTGGTCATGGTGTCTTATCAGAGCTGTAACTAAGACAGGGAGCTTTTGGAAAGTGGAACCTTGCTGGGGTGAGCTTTGAAGGCTTATAGCATTGCTCTACTTCCTGTCTTTGTTTCTTATTTTCAGATGAAAATGAGATCAACCAGCTTCCAGCACCCACCACCATGCTATCCCTTCCCTGCCATGATGGACTCATCCCTCTGGAATCATAATTTAAAAGCCTTTCCTCCTTAAGTTGCATTGGTCACAGCAACAGAAAAGTAGCTATCTGAGCAGCTCCTTGGTCTTTATTCTAGGATCCCATAATCCTCACCTGTTACAAAATGGCTTGCCCCTTTCTGCTCATTTTGGATACTTTTTGCTCATTTTATCCACTCTCAGTGTGCTAATGAAGCCATGATGCTCAGAGCTCCAAGTTGAAAACCAACATTAGAAGGACCATTTCTTTCCTGAAGGAGCTGATAGCCTCCTTTCTGATTCTAACCATTACAATGTCTGTTTTTTTTCTTGCCTTGATTATAGAGAATCCAAACCCCAATCCAGTTGTTTTTGTTCTCTGATCACTTAAAAATGTTATGAAGTAAAGGAGGATAAAATTACAAGGCACACAAGGCAAAGAAAAAAAATCTAATCCACTATACAACTCCCTGTCCAAAAAAACCACTATGAGATCATTTTTGTAAAGTTTAAAAATGAGATTCAATTTATGAAATTGTATTTGCTATTATATTTGATATTAGAATGATCACTTTTTATTTGGTTCCAAATTTCATAATGTATTACTTCTAAAAGCTCAATTTAGTGTGTGTGTTTCTGTGTGCATGTGTGTGTGTATGTGTATGTGTGGTATGTGTATATACACACATGTGTGCCTCAGTGAACATGCAGAAGTCAGAAGACAATTTTGGAGTCAGCTCTATCCTTTTTTTCATGCAGGTCTCAATGATAGAAATCACATTGGCAGACTTGGTGATGGGTGCTTCGTGGAAAAGAAAGGATATAAAAAATTAACCCTTAAAAATCAACTGATGTGGTGACAATATAAGGCAAGTCAAATGAAGCCTAGCTTTCTTGACATACTCTCCACCCAGATATAATATTATAGAGATTATGATTCATTGGCTCCAGGAGAAAATTGCAAAGTGTTAATATATTATGGTAATATAAGCAGCCAACTTGTGTTGAGGGTGTTGCCATATTAATCAGGCATAATGCAGATTGCTGCCCACATAGTGTGTTACTTAATACTTACAGCTCTGTAAGAGGCAACCAAGATTTGACTTACAGCCAACAACAGCAAACTTGGGAGACATAATAAGGCTAAGTAATTTTACCAACTATAAACCAGCAAAGTTAGATAATCCTAGTTGGAAAAAATTTTGTGTTTTTTTTTTATTTTTGTTTGTTTGTTTTTTTTTTTTTTCGAGACAGGGTTTCTCTGTGGCTTTGGAGCCTGTCCTGGAACTAGCTCTTGTATACCAGGCTGGTCTCGAACTCACAGAGATCCACTTGCCTCTGCCTCCCGAGTGCTGGGATTAAAGGTGTGCGCCACCACCGCCCGGCTTGGAAACAATTTTGATGTCTTTGATACTTGAAATGTTGAGGTTTTGTTGTTTTAAACCTTTTGAAGAATTTCTCCAGAAAGTAATACCTGAACTCTAGTCTGGTTATTAAACAATAGTTCATAGCACTGTTTTATAGAGTAAAGGGAGAGTAGACTAAGGTTGCATTTGGCAGTTAGTACGGCTATGTAGAAATATCATGGCTCAGCCAGGTGTGATGATACATCCTTGTAATCCCATGACTTGAAAAGTGGAGACAAGAGGATCAGGAGTTGAAGGTCACCCTTAGCTATTCAGAGTAGAAAGATTCCCTGAGCTACACTAGACCCTGCCTCAAAAGAAAAAAAAAAAGAAAGACAGAAGGAAGGAAGGAAGGAAAACAGACACATGGTGAGAAGAAAGAGAAGAAGCAGGAAGAGGGAGGAAGAAAGAAGGAGCAATTTAAAGGAGAAGTTTATTTTGTCTCATGGCTTCAGAATCATTTTAGTCCATCACTACGGTGATGACATACGGAGTGGCTCCATTCATAGTGCGTGGAGTATGTGGAACCTGCTACTCACATGGCAGTGGATCATAAAGAAGAACGTTGGACTGAGTCCAGGGAAGGCTATGATCTTTAGCCCATTCCTAGTGATCTATATCCATGACCCACCCCCTACTCCTACAGTATCCATAGCCATCAAAACAGCACCTCAAACCAGGCAACAAGCATGTATAACCTGAGTCTTTGGGGAGCATTTGAAATTTAAACTTTACCCCCCCTTCAAGAACTGTTTCATTGGAGCTCAATGAAGCTGGGGGAATAAAAGAGGAAGCCAACTTGGTTGAACTGAAGAAGGGTGGGGCAGGGTGAAAAGAGAACTTCTACGCTGAGGTCTAATCTGGAAGCATAAGGAAAACTACCTTTAGCCTCCTCCTCCATATGGCTAGACATTAATTTCAAACAGGAGCTTGTTTGTTTTAGCAGATATGAACAAGATGTTCTACTTAGCTCTAGTGATGTAAAATAAGACAGGATTCTTTCTCTAGGGAGGCTCTGGGAAATCGTCAGAAGTCAGGCAGTGGAGAGATACAGTATGCCTAACAAATATTCTATGTAGTCAGACTGGCGTGTGCAGAAGGGGCAGCTGTGCAACACTAGCAATGGCTAAAGGAGGCAGAAGAAAAGGTGGGCAGCAGGAAAAGGACAGGAAATGGAGGCTGTGTTGTGAAACAGAAGACCTAAGAGAGGGGTGTTTGTGCTGCTTCTTCACTCTAGCTCACAATACGTTGAATTAACTTGAGATACACTCATTTAACCGGCACAAGTGCCTCATAGAAAGAAATCTGATTCCGTGGGGTTTGACATATTTTACTTTGGCCAAAGGAACTGTATGTTCAATTCATACAGAGATTTTTTTTTTTTTTTGGCTTTGCTAATGTTACACAATATGAAGGGAACAGGGGAATTGAATGCTATTTCTAGACTCTGTTGCTTTCCCACATTGAATGATATGTACCCGCCTTCTTAGAGAACAGTAAAATCACTGGACTCAAGGGGCCTCAGGATAGATCCACATTTTGCACATTAATGACCACACAGAGATAATGATGGGGCTTTAGCTCGGGCTGGGAAGTTTTCTCAAGTGTCTTCATGCAGAGCTGGGCATGGAAAAGAAGCTGACATTTTCTAACAGTGCTATCTGGGAGAGTATTCTATTTCACAGACTTATAAATCAGACCAGAGCGTTATAGTCAGCTCAAGTTATTGGAAGAGATTATGTAATCTTCACCCAGCATCCTAGACTACTACATACAAGCACTATTGGATCTCCCCATGTTCACAGAGCTTCTAGAACTCGCCATATCTCTACTCTGTCCACTTATTTCCCTTGCCCCAGAACTTGATTAAAGTTTTAGCACTTTGCATGACACAAGTAAGTTAACAATAGTTCCCCATGCCTTTTTCTGAAACAGTGAGCAAAGGTGTCATCTGTTATAATACAGGAAAAGGGTATGTTAAATACTAAAAAGGGGGAAAATGGAAACTAACAGATTACAATATTATTTTGACACATGTTTGAAACATAATAGGTGTTCAATAATGATGATCATTTCTTCCTTTATCTCACCAAGAGGAGAGTTGGAAGATACATTGAGTCAAATGAAAGAAAACCTGGAGAAAAGGAAATAGATGTATTCCTTGGCGACTGTAGTGAGTTGAACTAGAAAAGTATGTGTCTCCACTTTTGCCCCCAGCATCAATGAATATGACTTTTTTGGAAAGTGTTGTCATGAAGGTAGAAATTAAGGCAAGGATCTTGAAATAAGACTATCTTGGGATCTGAGAATGCTTTAAATCCAGTTGAAGTCGACCAGGGAAGCAGGGATTGGAGCAATATCACCACAAACCAAGGAGTGCCTGAAATCTGAAAGGCCATGAACAGCTTTTCCCCTGGGGTCTTGAAGGAACTCAGACATGAAAAACTTGATTATGATCTCTAGCATCCAGAACCGCAAGGTGATATATTTCTGTTTCAGAGCATCATATGTGTGACATTCCTAAGCCTTGAAACAAATAACCTGAACAGAGGATGACCCTTTCTCAAACAGACAAGCAAACTAATAAATAAATATCTCAGAATAATTACTGAGAAAATCAATGAGCATGCATTACTTTAGAAGTTGATTGAGATTTTTCCCCTTTTAGTATTTATCATATTTGCGTATTTGTGAGCATAGTTTTTTTCGACTAACTCCTCAGGAATCCCCAGACATAATTCCCCCGTTGTACATAGTTCCTGGCTGGGTTAATAATAATACAACTAAATCCAGATACAAAGTCACTATTGACCTGACCTGGGAAACAGACAGGAGCAGCAGGCATAGTTTCCTACCTGGGCAACTGTTTGTAGGAGAGACATTGCAAGGAGCAAATAAAGAAGCTGCCCTGTATCATCTCTTTCTTTAGACACCAGACTATCAGGGAAGCCAAATTTATGTAATTCTATTGACTTTAAAGACAGCTAAATAGTAGCCTTTGTTCTTGAGATCATAAAAAGTTAATATTTTGGAGGTACTGAAAACAAAACTCAGAACACATAGTATGGGTGCGTGTTGGGTTGTGTGTGTGTTTTTATGTGTGTGTGTGTGTGTGTGTGTGTGTGTGTGTGTGTGTGTGTGTGTGTGCCTAGCAAGTACCTTCTTTAGAGTCACCTCAAACTAAACAGGTCTAAAGATGAATTCTTGGTCTTTCCCACATGTCCTCTCCTAGTCCCAAAATGAATAATAAATTGTGAGATGTTCTTTGAAAGGTCTAACAATCTTCTTACAACATCTATACACAGAAGAGGAGATATTCCTACCATGCAACAGTCTGTCTCTAGCACTGAACATCTTATGGAGCGATTAGGTGCTCAACAGGGCTTTGTCAAATGAAAGATTAAACACCAGTGGCCAGGAAAAGGATCCATAGATTTCATTAGATTCTTCAATGGATTGTCACTTTCTTGTGACTGTGATAACAACAAGAGATTAATTTTGGCTCATTGTTCTGGAGGCCCATGCTAGCTTGCTCCATTTTGTCTGATCCTGAGGTAAAGCAGAGCATTGTGGCAGAGAGGGAACAAAAGAGGGTGAGAAGCTAATGTCAAGAACATAATCCACCTTCAATGGCATGCCCTTGGTGATTCCTGGCTGCCACTAGGCCCCACTTCCTCATAGCCTACCCAGCTATGCTCCCTTGATGAGAGTAGTGTCTTCACAAGAGCATCACCTCTCAATGGTAACATCGAATAAGGAGCCATCCTTCAACAGAAGAATCTTTGGGGAGGGCACCTCATTTCCAAATCTTAGCAGGTTTCATCTAAGAAGTTCAGAACTACTTCCCAAGGATAACATGACCTTGAAGAGTATAGTAAGAGGTGCAGAGGGCTATGTCTCGCTGCAGCTATCTTATACCCGAAATAACCACACGAAAATTATATTAATTTAAATACTGCCTGGCCCATTATCTCTAGCCTTTTCTTGGTTAACTCTCACATCTTATTTCAACCCATTTTTAATAGTCTGTAAGTCACCACAAGGTAGTGGGCTTACTGGGAAGATACAGCATGTCTAACCCTGGCAGCTTCATGGCGGCTCTCTCTGAGCCAGTCTTCTTCCCAGCATCCTGTTCTCTTTTCCCTGCCTATCTAAGTCCTGCCCTATCAAAAGGCCAAGGCAGCTTTTTTATTAACCAATGAAAGCACAGAAATACAGAAGATTCCTCCTACACCAGAAGAGCTGATGACTTGAGCTTGTGTTCACCACAGAGAGCATCCAGAGTCCTGTTGAGGCTTTGGTATTGAGATGGTCACAGAAGGCAAAGTCTCTCTGCTTCTCACTTCTGCCCTCCCCCCATTGCTGTTTTATTGCTGCCGTTTATTGGAGTAGGAGGGTTCATCTGTATTTCTGTGCCTTGATTGGTTAAATAAAGACTCTGCCTGGCTTGTAAGATAGGTCAGCCCTTAGGTGGGTGGAGTAGACAGAATGGAAGTTCTGGGAAGAAAGGAAGTGAGAGAGCCAGTCACCATGAGCTCCCGCCGCAGATGGATGCAGGTTAGACTTTTCCGGTGACCGGTAAGTCACCATCTCGTGGTGACACACAGACTTTTATAATGGGTTAGTTTTAGATATGAGAGATAGCCAAGAAAAGGCTAGAGATAATGGGCCAGGCAGAGTTTAAATGAATACAGTTCTCATGTGGTTATTTTGGGCATAAACAAGCAACCAGCGGCTGAGCAGGCCAGCAGCTGGGGGCAGGGAGCCAGGCGCTGGGAACATAACCCACACCTCTCCCCTAATTACAACAGTTTATTTTTGAGAAGGTAATTTAATTACATTTCTTCCTTCTCTTTCCTCTCTCCAAACCCTTCTACATAGCCTTCCTCACTCCCCTTCAAATTCATGGCCTCTTTTGTCATTAATTGTTAATGCTTGCACCTATGTATTTGCATACACATACATTCTTAAATATAATCCATCGAGTCCATATAATTTTATTTGCACGTGTGTTTCCAAGGCTGACCGTTCAGCCCTGGGCAGCCAACTGGTGAGCTCTCTTTTGGGAGGGATCACCTCTTCTCCTCCCAGCTTTACTCAGTTGCCTGTAGTTCTTTGTGTAGAGTTGAGGGAGGCCTTGTGAACTCTCCTCTGTCCAGTTTCACTGGCAGGTTCATTGGTGTCCTCAGAGTTCAGCTCACATTTGAGCAGCCATGTTGTTGAGACCTTATGGGTCATTGTATTTTTGCAAGAAATGTACAATATTTTGGCATTACTTACAATCTGCAGGCAAAGAAACTAAAGGTCAGTGGACTAAATCATCACAGTTCTTGACTTCCATAGTTTTATTTAATACCTTACACTTTCAGCTTTCTTCTCTTTGTTCTTTTGTGGCAGTAAAACGAGACATAATCAAGAGACCACAGTCATGGCAGAGAGTTTCCAAAGAAAAGGTGCCAGCTTCGGCCTCTGTTTCTCTGGCACACCCCTCTGTCTGTTTTCCTGCCTAACAAACTTTTACTTTTCTTTCTTTTTTTTATGTCAAGATGGTACCTGGTGCCACTGGTCACTTAGACACTGTGGAGGAAGGTTAGTTCTTTAAGTACTTTCCTAAGAATCTCAGAAATGCTACTGACTCTCCCTAAGAGAGTCTTGCCCAAGCAAGAAAATTGATTCTTGCTGTAACAAAATAGCTTTCAAATGTGTTCTAATTAAGCTTAAAAAAGGAACTGATATGCCGATAGAAAAGCAGCTTGAGAAGGTTTACTGGACAAACTACAGATATTAAATGGACTGGAAGGAAAACATAACAGAAAACTTGAAAGAGTCTCCAGAAAATGCAAAAGGTATAACACAGGTGGACCTCCACAGAGACTTTGACACAAGTCACTCTCCCCTTGAGCAAGCAGATTTGCAGGATCCATTACAGTGCTTTGTCCTGTGCTTGGTACAGGCCCAAAGCAAACACTTGGTTACTTTTACCTGTATTGGACTTCACGCTTAAGGACAATCCTATTTTCTGCTTTGAAAGTTTGGAAAGAACTTGCTGCTATCCTTTAGAATTGCCAGACAGGGCAGCAAGAACCTGGCAAAGGACATAATTCAAAATAGTGTTTGATCAAGAAAGTCTCTTGCTGTAACTCGGAATAGCTTAAATCATAGCTCAGGCTGACTTTTTTTGAGCTCTTGATCTTCCTGTCTCAGCTTCCTGAGTAGTGAGGTTACAGGCACGTAGCACTATGCCCAGATTTGGGAAAAGTAATCCTCACAGCGTCAGCAATCGGGGGAGCTTATCTTCTTGAAGGCATTTGACTCTCCCTCCAATTGACTCATTTGGTTTCTGTTCAATGACACATCCAGCCTGGGAATGACAGCAGCATTTACTCACAAGTTATTCACAGGGTACACCCTTTGTGACTTCTTGAATGTTCATTGCTCTTCTGGGGAAAAGTTCTAGGTCTTTGATTACAGCTAAAATAAATATTAGCTTAACTATAGGCAGATGGTTGATGTGAGGTCCATCTCCATTCCCAGAGGTCACATGTGCTTGTTGACTCTCTACGAACTTGTGTTGCATATGGTGTTTGCATGACCTGGTCTTTGTCCCTCTGAATGTTTGACAAGGCTTTCCTTAGGGCTTTGCTCTAGTGAAATAGATGCAAAACCTGTGGTCTAATGCTTTAGACAAATCCTCCAAATCCTTCCAAACTCAGTGTGCTCAGTTGTTTGTCTCCTGTAAGGAACGGAACAGTGCAGAGAGCAGATGAGAAGACCGGGAGAAGGCATGTAGTTCACCTCTCATGAGTTCTACAAGGCTGTGTCTGCTTGTGTGGGGGGAAAGCTTCCATATGTGCACCACATACTTCCTGATACCTTTCCATCCCTTCATCCCTTTCCCTGCCTCCTCTGCCCTCACATCCTTTCCTCTGGAACCTACCAAATGGAAGGGTTCAGAGGGAGGTAGAAATCCTGGAAACTCATGGCCATGTTCCATGTTACATTTATCAGAAACAATATTAGAAATAATAATTGTTCCTAATGAGCAAATGCAAATGAAAATATATATGACCCACAATAGTAGGCAAACCTCACCCTTAGTGTAGAATCTTCCTTCTTCCAACTCAGTAAAGAAAGGGTTAACAGGGCCAAAGGAAACTACATTTCATCCTTGCTTTCTGTTTACAGTCAAGCCACTGTTTCTAGGATGTTTGGAGTTGTTTTCCTGGAGTTATTCCATAGAGAGACTTAGAAAGCATTGGTTCCCTTTACTGCAATTAATTAGGTTTTAATGCATTAATGCACTTGCTTTCGGTGAGGATATCTTCATCCTTGACTAAGGGATTCTGGAAACAGTTTATTAATTGAGCAGACATCAGAATTTGGTCACTAATAACCTCAACCCCTAGCAGATGTGTTTTGCTTGGCATATAAAATGTTGGGTGAAATTTGGGAATTTTCTATAAAAGCATGAATTCCTTGATTTAGCAAAAAGAAAGTAATTCCAATACCTGCCCATGCTTGTCCAGGTGTCTGGCTGCCATACAAGCCCATGGCTTCCTTAAGGTGACAGTTATACTTTGTCAGAGTCCGCCACATCTTGCTATTTAATCTGTGGGAGGTGGCTACCTTCTAGTCCACAGCAGCTAACATCTGGATTGCAGGTGCCGCCTCTTCCAACAAACTTCCTATGAGATCTAGCCCGCCCTCTCAATGCTCCGCTCATCTCTTCCTCTCCTGCCCCAGAACTTCTCTATCCCCCTTCCCAGCACCATCAAGCATCTTGAGTCTAGCTTTAGCTATTCTGAGACTTTACACTTCCAGTGTGATAAAGATGCATAACTGGCAGCCCACATCTTCCCCAGTTCAGTACGAACTCCTGATAGATCCCTTGGAAAATGCTTCCAGAAACTTGCTTAGCTTCTCATAGTTGAAGTCAAGTCCACCACATCCTTTGAGTCCCTATAGAGGGTTACCTTGGAGGTTACATTTAGGTACTTAACAGTGGAATAATTCCATAGAAACAAAAGATTTTTCCTAAAAGCTCAAAAAAATGTGATAGATGAGATAGATTGAATCCCAGTGCCAAAGGACAAGGCATGATTTGTATAAACTGAATTCTCAACATTGCTACCTTTAAGATTTAAACATCTGGAGCAGATGTTTTCTGTTTACATATGTCCTCCCCACTCAACCTCAGGCTAAAAGCATCCTCTCCTCTTGATCCCCCCTCTCAGATTTCCGGGTTACTATGCCTTAACACTTCTCCAGATTTATATTTTTGTATTTTAGTTGTGTGGTTTTCCCTCAGTGACCAGAAAGACAAAAATCTATATATGTTCTTTCTGTATTTTACCAGTCGCTTTCAGAACAGACAGTGCTCAGTAAATGTTTGGAGTTTGGAGTTGCTCCAAATTTAAGACCTACAAATGAACTTAGATTGTTTATATTAGACATACTAGAGAAGAAAGGCTATCTGAGTCATACAATGTGGTACGGGCATGTACAGATTTGTGAATTGCTCACAAATATGTGTTCTCCGTCATGATCTTATTCATATTTCTTCTTCCAGTCATGTGAAAGAATACAAGGTTTTTAATTAAAATGCAGCTGAATGATTTAATATCCACACAACTTGGCAGGTACTTCATTATATGGTTTAGTAGTTCAAGTGTGAGGATGGGCCATTACTTACTCAAATTTGTATGCTTTTTCTATTTTGCATGATAGTCACATGTTAACCTACCTCTTTATCTAAAAAATGTTCATATAATGTGTAGAGTCCTTCCTGTGACTGAGGGATTAATAATCATAACCCCTGTTTGAGAAACTGATACTAATGGACAAGCACAGATGGCTGAGAACAACTGAAGACCAGAGTCCAGTTTCTTCCTATTCACCTGTTATGGTTTGGCACAGCTTGTCTCCCAAGAGTTTGTACAGGGGCAACTTGGTGCTCATCATGGTAGTTAGGGGAAGAACGTTTGAGTAGTTGAGCCTCCTGGAAGTCGTCTAGATCATGGAGGTTTGACCCTCATGAATAGGTTAAATAACAGATTAAAGCTGTCCCACAAAATGGCATTTAAAAGTGAGATTGCTCACACACCTTGGTCCTTGTTCAAATATAGTCTCCTTTTTCAGTTCTCTCCCATGCCGGGCCAGGCAGTGATGGCACACACCTTTAATCTTAGCAGCCCCACTAGTTAGCCATAGAGACCAAACAGTGGTGGCGCATGCCTTTAATCCCAGCACTAGAAAGGAATATAAGGCGGGATGAGACAGGAACTCATTCTCTTTTTACTCTGAAGACAGTAGAGGTAAAAGCTCTCTAGTGGTTGGCTGCTTTGCTTTTCTGATCTTCATCTTGAACCCCAATTTCTGTTTTTGGGTTTTCATTCTTACATGTTTCATGTTACATGTGACACAGCCAGGGTGGCCTTTACCCGGCGGTTGCTCTAATTTTTGAACCATCTAGTCTCCTCTGTTCTAATCCACGTAAAACTCCTGTTTTTAACAAAGCACCCAGTCTTGAGTATTTTTTCATTTTATCAACACAAAATCAACTGAAATAAGAAACTGGAACCAAGAAGTTGGATTTGTTGAATTGTGTAGCTGATCCTGGCCCACCATTTTACTTGCAAGTATGAATTTTGTTTTGTTTTATATTGTGTTTTATTATAGGATTTGTTGTGTCTTGTGTTGTTTTGTTTTAAACAGATTTATGGTTGAGAGGAATTTGAGTCTTAGAATACATTTTGAATTTGAACCTTTAATGACTGTAGGATAAGCTAAAACTCGGGGGCCATTGGCATGGAATGAAGGCATTGTACATTAAGTTGGACAGGCCTAATGATTAATCTTGATCTGGAATTCACTAAGAGACACACCTCTGGGTGTATCCGTGAGGGCACTTCCAGGAAGAATTAAATGAAGGGAGCAGACTGTCCTCCAAAATGGGAGGTATCTTTCATTGTGGAAAGAGCAGTTACCAGCTTCTCTGCCTCTCTAGCACTGGATGACTGCTGCTGGACCACTCAGCCTCTATAGATTATACGCCATCCTAGTAAAGCCACTGTATCACACACACATGCACACGTGCGCGTGTACACACAAGCATGTGCATTCGGTGTGTGCATGCACGCGCGCGCGCGCACACACACACACACACACACCAGTCATGAGAAACATGCCTGGTTTGAATGTCATGCATCACCTAAAAGTCCCATCTGCTGGTTTGTTGGTTCCCAGTATGGAGAGACTGAGGTAGTGATTGCAGAGACTGAGCCAAGAACACGACGAGGTCAGGAGCACTCCTTCCCGAACAGACTAGTGCTGCCTCACCAAACCAGAACACTATAAAGAAGTGTCAGGAATATTTCCTAACGCGAGCTCCCTGCCGATGCAAAATTCCCAATCAAGCCGAATCAAAACAAGCCAAATTATGAAATATCCAGGTTTAAAGGAAGTTTTGTGCTCTCAGGTGGCCCCAGGGGGAAACCGGAAGCCACAGGAAGGGCCCACCGGGAGGAAGGAAAAGGGACCAGTGGTCCTCTTTGGGGGTGGGGGGGATCACTCAAATACCCTGGGGAGTGGTCAGGACCTGGCCTGCTGGGATTTGGAGTCCAGACCAGGCCTGGGCGCTGGGGCCTACATTCCCAACTTGACATTAGGTCACCCTCTCATATACATTATGGCCTTGTGCCTGTGGAAGTTCCCCTGCCATGCCAGAGTCCTGTGATGCAGTATGGAGGGAAAGGAACTTGCCCAATGCCGTGCTTTCTGCTTGTACAGTAACTAGCATCATGAGTCAAGTAAGTCTCGTTCGTTTTTTAGTGGACACAGTCACAATCATTTCATGATTAACAACACAAACCAGACTCAAACAGGACAGAGCTGTGGTACAAACTCAGATGGGTCACATTCAAAAGTCTGAACACTTAATTTTTATAGACTCTGGCACATGTGAAAGACCCTATCTGAAAATATTTTTAAGGAGAGACTGTCTTAATACAGCAACAAAAGCATACTACCTTTGGACCATTACCTTATGTCAGTCATTGCAAGAAAGCAAGCACTGCCTCCTGGGAAATCTCCAGTCGAGACACTAATCTTTGTAAAGCTGTGTTACGCCTTTTGAGACCCTGACATCCACCACTCTTCAAGGCTTGAAATCTTCTCGTTCTCTTCTTGGTGTTCATGGCCAACTCATGAAACCCTGATAAGTTCTCAGTTTGCTTTCCAGAGTTTCCCTTCTGTGGTACTTCCTGGTTCTGGTGCCTCCTGGAGGACAGCAGTCACTGAACGGCTTTGTTTCTTTGTCTCACTGGGCTGGACGTTGCTGGGGGTAGGGGTGTGGTTTGCTCCTCTTTGCCCCTAAAAGCTGCTTGCCTTTCCTGAGCCATGGAAAGCCCACTCAATGATTTACCAGCTCCCCCCAGTTGTTATGTTGTCCATCTACCGTCTCCAGGTCATTCTCTCTCTTTTCTTAACAGTCTGCCCAGGACTACTCAGATTCTACATCTGTCATGGAATTGGGTACTCTCAGGGATTTAGAGTGTTCTTTCATTTGAATATAGTCATCACAGATGTAATTAAGACAGAGCCATACGTGCTGAGAGGAGCATGGCTCCCTGATCAGTATGATGTTGTTCTTGTAACATCCACATAAGTGATTCCCTTCTACCTAGTTATAAGTAACCAGGCTTGCAAACAAGATGCAACATAAAAATAAATAAAAAAGAAGCACATAGAAAATCAAATTAGTGCAACATTTCTGCTTTGCCTAGTTTTTATTTTTCTCAAGTAGGCGTTTCAAATGCACTGTATTTCCCCTGAAGACTTTGTATTGAAGACATTTAAGAAGAGCTAACATCACAAATGGATGATTCTGACTCGAGCACTCAGAGTTTTCCCTCATTTGTGTTTGTCCTAAATTCTAAGTATTGAAGGTAATCTCATTCACCGCATTTGTGAATTTGGGTTTTAAAATGTTGAGATGCTTAAAGGAACCATAAGGGGTTACAAGTTTTAATGCTATGAACTTTACCAAAATGGACTGATTTGAGAAGGGTTCCTCTCAGTCTTTGCGTATTGCTTTGTTAGCTGTTTGAGGCCCTTGAGGAAATCCACAATTATGACAATACTGTAACTACAGCTGGAGATTGTATAGGAATGGAACCAGCCAGGTGAGAAAACCATGTTGAAATATGCAGGGACAAGGAAATTATTGCATTTCAGAATGTACTTGCTGGATACAAATACAGTATAAAGCACAATACACTTTACGTTTACATGATGTATCTAAAATTTTATGTGCATTCTGTGAAACATAGAAGCTAATCAAACAAGTATAAATTGTGTTTGGTTTTGTTCTAAGATTTTCTAGATCTAGAAATTAATTTTACTAGATTTTCCCCCCCAAAAGCTGTGTTAAACGTTTTTTAAAAAGCAGTTTCCAGTTTGTAGTCATCATAGACTGTGTGTCAGGAACAACACAAGCTGCTGTATGCTTGTTTTCTGCAAACAAAAGCTTCTAGGAGACTTCAACATAGAAAGTTCAGTTGACATCAGCTTAGGATTCACTCAGAGCATCTTTCCGATGAAAATGATACCAGTGCCCAAAGCAAAGAGTCTGACAGAATGAGGCAAACTAGGAGACGTCAGTAGGAGAGAGGAAGCTGGTGGGTAGGGAATGGTAAGAGTGCCAGTCTTAGAGTGTGGAGAATAATCGGGAATCTTTAGACCGAAGCCAAATTCCATAACAGGCAAAGTATGCAAGACGCAGCTGAAAAGCATTCCCCAGTGCCTCCCACTTTCCGCAGAAATGATGGCTAAAACACGTAAACACACGAACAGAAAGCAACCGGCCTTCCAGACAGCCTTTGCCAGAAGTGGCTCTGATGGTCACAGTTTAGGAAACAAACGAGGCTTTTGTCGGTGTTTGCTTTCACAAAGGCCAAGCCAGCTCTGTGGCTCCCTTCTTTGCTTTCCTAACCTCTTGGAAATAATAGAATTCTTATAAAAATAACAGCAACAAATCCTGAGGACAACATACACATTTGTTCTGCTCTCAAACACCTCATCCCTCGGGAAGAGAGATCCTCAGTTGAGGAATGGTCTCCATCAGATTGGTCCGTGGACACATCTGTGTAATTTCTGGATTAATGGCAGTTGTTGAAGGGGCAAACTCATTGTGGATGTGCCACTTCTGGGCAGATGCTCCTGAATGCCTAAGAAAGCACACTGAAAAGCGAGCCAGTGAGTTCCTGCACTGTCTTTGCTGTGGTTCCTGACTACAGCTTCCTTGCCTTGAGTTGTTGCCCTGACTTCCTTGCTGGTGGACTTGGTCCTGTAAGATGTAATAGGCCCTTTCCTCCCCATCTTGCTTTTGGCCATGGTCTTCATCAAAACAACAGAAAGCAACTAGAACGCACGCCAGTCCATGGATGTTGCTCGTCCCTTCTGTGGACTATTTAGATCATTTTGTTACTCACATTTGGATTCCCCTGTGATGAGAACAAAAGGCAGATGCAGGTCAAGGAGGACAGGGTTTGCAAAACAGCAGTTCTGAGAAGGTCCTTGCCCAAGGCCAGGAAGTCAGAGAAGAGAGGTCTGGTCCCTGCTTCTTTGTCATCTCCTAAAGGAGCACCTCTGACTACAGGCTCCATGTGATGAGGGATTAAAACCAAGAGGAGGCAGCTGGACACCTGGCTGGGCCAACTGGGCTGACCAGTTTGTCTCTGTCCCATATCTCACCGTAGTTTCTGACACAAATCATTGCAGGTCTCCTCTCCTATAAGACACAGATCATAAAAGTAGGTTAAAATTAGCAGGTCCCAAAAGAGAGCAACTTGATTATGGTAGCAATTAGCACCATAAAGAACAAATGCCAGAGAGCCATGACTAGGGATTCTCCCAGGAGTGCTTGCTCCTGGTGGTGAGATGCTTGGTTAGTTAATTTATCCTACTGGTTTGAACTTGTTCTAACCCACTTATCTATAAAACCAAGTTCTACAGGGCATAGTGGCATATGCCTTTAATCCTAGTCCCGTGGAGGCAGAGGCAGGGAGATCTCTGCGAGTTGAAGGCTAAACTGATCTACAGAGTGAAATCCTGTTTCAAAAAAAAAGTCCAAAACCAAAACAAAGCAAAAGAAACTACCAGCAAAACAGCATCTCTCTTTAAGGAGTAAGCAGGTTCCCACTTCTGCTACCTGGAAGCAAACACCCATGGTCTGGTAACATAACTGCCCTCATTATTTTAACTTTAGTTGGGGAATGAGAGTCTGCGGACTGGAAAAACAGACAAACAGCGATAGCTCCATCCTGAGACTGTGGCAAGCACAAAAGAGCAATTCTAAGAAGGAACTCTAATGGTGGAATGAGTCAGTATGAAAAGAGTTTGAGGCCCTGAGGGCAGATAAACATCCTGACAGGCAAACAGACAGGGAAAGAGCTCTACAGAGATCCATTGTCTTTAAAAAAAAAAAAAAAAAAAACCAACAAAGTTAATATATATGTTTTTCCCTTGTTTGAAGAGAATTTCTAAGTCTTTTTACAGTTTGAAGGTTTTAATGCCCTAATTCTTAGGATACACTTGAGGACATGGTTACAGAAGGGGGAAGTTTTATTCTAGAGGCTAAATTCCTGAACTCTTTGGCAGGATAGGCCTCTGTCTAGCCCAAGAGATAGGAATCATTCCATTCTGAGAATATTATCAGCAAACATCAGAAGATATTCACACCCTTGATAGGGATAGCATTTAATTAAAATGTAATTGTCAGTTACTTCCTCAGAATGCGCACATCCTTTGCACTGGATGAAGGAAAGGTGGCGGCTTAGCTTCACATCCATGACAGGACAGATAGGCCCTTCTGACTTTGAGATCACAATTCTTTGTCCCAAAGGCACAATTACCTAGAACCTTTCATGCCTGTCTTTTGAGGTACCATGAGTCATAAATCCTCTTAATAGTTATTCCCTCTTTACTTAGGACAACAGAACCTTACTCTTGAATCTACTGAGCATTTTGCTTAGTCTAACTCACTGGGTGCTCCATTCTTTATCTGCTTCTGTATATCTGGGTTTATATTTAATTATGGAAAAGAGGTAGCCAAGTAATTTTGTAGTTTCATCTACCATATTGCCATAGTTACCATAGCTACTATAGGTTAAAAGTGTCCTAGTTATTCATGTGTTACAGAGTAGATGGGCAAGTAAGTTGTGGGTCCAAGAACGTTCCCCAACTCCAGGAGCTCAGCCCAGTACTTGACTGTAGGTCACTGAATCTGCTTCCATCAGTTACTG
>JAQHUG010000033.1:8430655-8453084 GCA_028555095.1 Dicrostonyx torquatus | reverse complement strand
GCAATTCCTTAAATGTCTTTCGGCCATTTGAACTAGTTTCTTGAGTTCTTTATATATTTCGGAGATCAGTGCTCTGTTAGACATAGGTGTCCATGCTATTTCCCATGTGGGGACACAAGAGCCTGAAACTTCTCATCCTAGTTTGCTTTGTGGTTGCTGTGATAAAACATTGATCAAAAGCAGCTTGGGGAGGAAAGGGCTTACTTCATCTTCCACTCTGTATCACCAAGAGAAGCCAAGGCAGAAACTGCAGGCAGGAGCTTAAGGCAGAGACCACAGAGGAATGACGGTTACTGACTTGCTCTGCTGCCTTTCTTCTATAACCCAAAACCACCTGGTAGGAATGGCATGCCTCTCAGTGGACTGGGCCTGCCTACATCAATTCGCAGTCAAGAAAATGGTTCACATACATATCCATGGGCTAATTAGATGGAGGCAATTCCACAAGGGAGACTCATCTAAGGTTTATCAAGGTTTGTATCAAGTTAACAAAATCTATGATATCCCTGGATGGGGGGGTGTCAAACTCTGATACCAGCTGACATCAATTTCAGATGTCTGTAGGGTGAAGGGAAGTAAAAATTAAATGGTTAAGTAAGAATAAGAACTTCCAGAATTCACACACACACACACACACTTTCAAGCATTACATAGTATGGGACAGAACTGCCAACAAAATAGGGAAGCCCCTCTTGGCACTGGAATATTGGTATGTGATAGATATTAATTAGCATTTTTAAATGTCAGTTTTGGTGGTTCTACTCGGTGTCCCAAAATGTTCTTTTAACTGAGCTCAGAGTAATTTTCCTCAAATGTCTCAATGGAGTATCCAGCCTGGCTTGAAATTTTTTACAAGCTTTATCCCCAGAGGATGAAGTTGGAATTGAGATTCTTCAGTAAAGTATGAAGGAATTAGAAAAAGAGTTTTCAGACTTACAGACAGAATGGAGGAGGCCATCTCTGATCTGCCTGGGTGGGCACTCCTGGTTTTGCCTTGCTCTCCTAAGCTGGGTCTAAGTCATCCTCCCTGACCTTCCAAGGCATTCTTTATTTGAACTTCTTGACTCTCATCTCCACTTCCTTCTGAGATTCTGCCTTCAGTTTCCACTTAGTCTAGTAGGCTGTTCTTTTGTGGACCTTCCCATCAGAGCCAGACTTGGCACATGACTTCACAACTCACCCAAGAGCAAAGCCCACACCTCCCAAGCTTAGTAATAAGAAACAAAGTTGAAACATGGGGATGTTGCAAGAAAAAAAGAAAAGAAAAGAAAAAAGAAACAGAGAAATGTTAACTCAAGTAGATAGAAAGTTCCAATATGAGTATTGGAGTGGAGAGGGGCCTTTCCAATACTGGCAGTGGTGATAGCCAACAGGACTCTTTTTTTTTTTTTTTTGCAAGTTAGGTGTGGTAGCTTCACCATGAAACAGCCAGATTCCTGAAGTAAAACTGTAGACACTTGGATGTGACTGGCATACCTTCCTTACTCATTAAATGAACCTGTGAATGAGTGAGGCCAAGGTCTCAGGGTATCTGCCATAATGAAAACAAAGAGTTTTGCAGACTAGGAAGGAAATGTGGGAGGGACAACTCTGGAAGTCAGCGTTAGTGAAGGGAAACTACTGTCAGGGCTAAAAAGGCAAGCAAGGCACGGGTCTTTGTTCTCCTTCCTCTTGATGGAGCCCCAGGAAGAACTGGCACAGATGTTTCCTTTGCAAACACTGAATGCAGGAGAGACCTGCAGCTCGTCTGAGCTTGGAACTGGGAGGTCCAAATTGGCACCCGAATGCAGCCATTATCATGACATGCCCCATAAAATCTTGGCTTCCAAGTTTTGAGAAATGAGATGAAATAAAAAGATTCTTCTTATGCTGTTGTTAAGAAAAATAAAGCTCTCTCTCTGTTTCTCTTTCTCTCTCTGCTCTTTCCCCTTTCTCCTTTCCCTTTCCCTTCCAGAACTCACTAAATAAATATCAAACCTCACTCTGCAAAAATAAAAACAGATTTTTTAAAAAATGTGAAAAAGAAAACACTAAAACATCCTATCAATGTGGAGTTGTATTTCTAATTTAAAAAAGAAAAAGAGCCGGGCGGTGGTGGCGCGCGCCTTTAATCCCAGCACTCAGGAGGCAGAGACAGGCGGATCTTTGTGAGTTCGAGATCAGCCTGGTCTACAAGAGCTAGTTCCAGGACAGGCTCCAAAGCCACAGAGAAACCCTGTCTCAAAAAACCAAAAAAAAAAAAAAAAAAAAAAGAAAGAAACTGGTTCCTAGATCCATTATTTTTTAATGAAGCAAAAGTCTACGAAACAAGTATAGTGCTTATTACATGCTGCAAAGCCCGAACAGAAACAGACAAGAGCAACCAATAACTGAGTAACAGATGTGGTTCAAAGAGAGCAGGTACCACGTGGAAGGAAGGCTTTGCAGAAACGACAGGCTGCTAAGGGATGCAGGTGGTGTTCCAAGGTTAAGTATTTTTAAACCAAAAGCAAGTTTCAAGAATGAGCGTTTTCATTTCTGAACAAGAGAGCTTTCATGTTAAGGTTCTTCTGTAGCACATATGCTCACAACCACACTCACCTATACGACATTGGCTCACTTTGAGACTACCATTCACCATCATTAACACTCCCCCAATTTAAGCCCTTTCCAGAATAGGCATTGCATCTGGAATTGCGGCTGCAATTGTTAACAGGTAGAATCAAGTGGCTTCTGTTGCCACATGAACAATATAGAATGCTGTGCACACCACCTTGTGAATAGCAGTATTCGATTTTGATTTGCAGACCTTTAAAAACTAAGATTTATAGTGAATGGGAATGAAGTAAAACACAGTGAAAGCTTCAGAAAACTTTCAAATTACATGTTTTAATCTGAATCTTTTTCTAAGTTACAAAGCTCAACATAGTTATTTATGTAAAGTTAACAAAAACCTTGCTCATGGGCAATTGTCATTCACTTATGTCACAGTATTTAAGACTACCTTCCTATCCGTGTGCCTTCTGCTGAAAAAAAAAAAAAAACGGGCAAATAGAAGAAAATAATTTCTAAAAATGTCCAAAACTGACCAGTAAAAGGTTTCCTACACTACTGTTTAGTATCCCCATTTTATCATAAGTTATATAGCTACATTATAAGTTATATGGTTATTTTTCTGCTGCTGTGATAAAATATCATGACCAGATGCAGTGCATGGAAGAAAGAGTTATTTCTGGCTTATGGTTCCAGAGAGATAGGAGTTCATCAGGCTGGGAAAACAGCAGCTATTGGCAGACATGCAGCAGGAAGCGGTGAGATGGGCAATATCTTCAACCACAAGCAGGAGGAGGCTATGACTCTCAGAGCCCACCACCAGTGACACATCTCCTCCAATAAGCCCGTACTACCTCCCAAAACAGTGCTGCCTACTGGGAACTAGATGGTCAAATGCTTGAGCCTGTCGAACCCAGCTGGCCCATCCACAGGTGTGCATGAGTCTTGCCATCTGGTGACAGGTCTCACTTCTGGTTAGGATAGTACCCAAGCCAGACATGAATCAGAGTCTCCAGTGGGAACAATTGTGGCATCTTGACCACAGATAAAAACCAGAACTGTTTGTTTTCAAAGTCCCCGCCTGACCATTTCTGTCTCCTTAGTCATCAACATTGTCTTCTTTACTCTGGCAGAGAAGATGCCTTCTGAATACAAATAACCCCTGTAGTTGCTTTTTTTTTTAGCTTAAATTAACCCATTTCTCTTCTTCTAAGCTTTCTCTATTCTATATACCTTTTTTTTTCCTTCTTATTCTGTGGTTGGGTGACTGACCCCTGACGTCTTCCTCTCCTTCTCCTTTTCACACTTCTCGTCTCTCTTTCTCCTATTTATTCTGTCTGCCGGCCCCACCTAACCTTTCTCCTGCCTAGCTATTGGCCATTCAGCTCTTTATTAGACCAATCAGGTGTTTCAGGCAGACAAACAGAGTTAAACAAATGCAACATAAAAGAATGCAACACATCTTTGCATCATTAAATAAATATTCCATAGCATACAGCACATCAACTAACATTACACAATAAGACCCTATTCAGTGCTGGGATTTCCCATCCACTCTTTCGCTTCTGTGTTTCAGAAGCCCTCTTCACATTCCCCCAGGTCGCCTCCTCGTGATGGAAGTTTGAGCTCGGAAATACTCATTGGCTTTCCCTAGGGCACACCTTTCCTGATTTCTGTCTCCCAACTTTCTATGCAGCTTGAGCACGAGAAGCCCAGATTCAGTTTAAACTTCAGCCCATGCTATAGATGTTGATGATATTGGGGTTCAGAAGTACTTCCAAAGGGGTTCTAGATAATTGTGTCCCAAGCAAGGAGCTGAGCAGACATACATCAGTAGCAGGAGCAGATTTATAAGGATACACTTCCAAAGGAGGAAGTTGGCCAAAGCACAGAGAGAGAGAGAGAGAGAGAGAAAGAGAGACAGACAGACAGAGAGAGAGAGAGAGAGAGAGAGAGAGAGAGAGAGAGAGAGAGAGAGCTGAGTACCTCACATGGCACCATGTTGAGATTTTTATGCTATATCACATGAGCACTGGGGTTCATATGCATGGTGGGGACTCAGGGTCTCATTTGCACAGTGTAAGCTTTCTCTAGCATTTAACTTCAAGCATCATCTCTCATCAGCATCTTAAGTCTTCCCTTAGGGGTGTGTGTTTTAACTTATTAAAAGAAAAATTTGTACTCATGTTAACCATTCTACCTGATTGATTAAAACTTCAATGACTGTGGGGAGCTAGACACGTATAGATTGGGAACAAAATTAGCTTGAGCTACCTCTTAATAGCTATTTATAATTCATTTCTTGTGTGTGACCTAACATCTTCAGGACTATTAGGTACATTTTTTAAAATGTGTAAACACACCGCTAGCAAATCCAACAACTAAGAATGCCATATGACAGCACCTAGACCCTCTAGCAAACACCTGCCCATTATTCTCTGAGCCACCCACCTGATGTTTCCAACAGTAGTCTTGCTTTTCGTGCTTTTTAAGATGTGATAAAGTCAGTTTTCAAATTATTTTTTTTAAAAAGGTTTTTATTATTACTCAGTATATTCTGATCATGGTTTCCCTTCCCTCATCTCATCCCAGGTCTTCCAGAACAACCCCCCCGCCCCCCATGCCATCTATCCAATTTTATGCCTTCTTTCTCTCCCTGGAAAACAAACCGGTCAATTAAAAAAATAACAAAGTGACTAAAACAAAGCAAACAGACAAATGGCAGGTTTGGGGAAGGGGACAATAAACACATACATACAGAGAAACACATGCATATACCCTTAAAAACACAATGGGAGACATTAATAGATTATGAAAAGACAAGAAAGGTGAAAAAAATGTTCAAACAAAGCATTATGGGATAAAACATCTCCAACAAAACCATTGAGTTCTTCTGTGTTGACCAACTGCTGCTGGGCATTGGTCCTCCCTTAAGTGTGGTTTCTATACCCAGTGAGACCTCATTGGATAAAACTAGTCTCCCCCCCCCCTTTGGGAGATGTTGTCAAGTGGAAAGCCTTCTGAGTTAGGGATGGCAGCTCATGTCCACCTCCTCCTTAGCCCTGGGACCCCAGTAATGGGATTTAAATAAACTGTGCTATGTTCTACATCAACATTAATGGATGGGGACTGAAATGCTCCTCAATTATTCTTTTCAATTAATAACTTTTATTTGCAAATTTCATATATACACATGTGTACATATAGTCCATCTCAATCATATCTAGCCCCTACTCCTTTCTAATCTTCCCAAGACTATCTCCAACATGTTCCCTAATACCTTAAGTCCAGCCTGTCTCTTCTCTCTCTTGAGTTAAGTTGATGCTTTTCTATGGACACGAGAGTGTGGAGCCATCCAATGGTGCATGGACAATCTACATTCCCAATGATAGCAACTGAGCTTCACAAGCCTCTGTCCTATCCTTATTTGATGGCTAATTGGCTTGATCTTGTGCTGGTCTTGTATGGGTGACCACAGCTGCTGTGAGGCAGGTTGTGGGTGTTATGGCCAGGCCCATAACAGAAGACAGCAGTTCCCAGCTCTCCTTGTTCTCTAGCTCCTGCATTCTTTCATCCCATCTTTCATAATGCTCACTGAGCCTTCGGGTGGGTAGAGAGAGGATATAAGATTTCCATTTATGTCTGAGCACTCAAAAGTCACTTCTTCTCAGCCTTTTGATCAGTTTGGGTCTCTTCATTAACTGCTGCCCACAGAAAATGAAGTTTCTCTGACCAAGACTGAGAACATCACTACTTGATAGAAACAAACATAAATATTTAAAAATTAAAAGGCAGTTTGACAACATGAGCATTTAGCAAAACAAAAATAGAAGGTTCTTCCAATAGAGTCTATGACCTTCTGAACCATGGGTTTTTGCCCAGGTTTACAGGCATGAACTTCTCCTTTGGAAGTAGGTCTGAAACTGAATTAGAAAACAGTTGGTTAGCCCTGTAACCGTTTGGCACTATTACAACAGTGGGTACATCTTGTCTGATTGGTTAGGTATAGCATCCCCTCCCTATATAGAGTTTCCTGACGATAACCCAACAGTCAGCAGCTGACTGAAAAAAAAAATCCAAAAAACCCCCTTACCAAGTGAAATCCCCTGGATGAATGAAACAGTTGGAGGCCACAGGAACTGGTATAAATCTCTAATTGGTTAAAGATTTCCTAGTAAAGCACTGCTAGGTAAGGAGGCATTGGCAGTTGATGGCTGCTGGGGTAAAGAGAGTCACTTTTCACTCAGAATGTAGCTACTGGTAGATGATTCATGTACCGCTGGGCAGGGATGTGCAGATCTGGATGTGGCTTTCAGTAGGCTCAGGGTTCTTCCCATTACCTACCAGGTTTGTTTCAGTCATCCCCAGATTTGCTACTTTTCATCTATTTTCATGCCTACTTTAAGCCAATTAACACCAAGTGAACTCTGATAGCGCCTTTACCAATTCACGTTTCAGAGTGTAGGATCCCACAGATCTGAAGGGAAGAGGAAAGCAAAACCATCTTTAACATCCAGAGGCGTGAGATTGGCTGGAGGAGGACATTCCTCGAGCTTGAGGTTTTTTGTCTTCTAGCTAGCCTCCAGGACTCAACTTGTAACTTCAGGCAGTGAGTACACATTCCTGCCTCAGCCTTCAAGACTCCACACTTGAGTTACAGAAGAACAGTATGGGTGGTTAACCTTGGAGCCATCTCTCCAGTCCCTTATATCAAAATGTAGGGCATTGCACACAAGGCAGGCAACTAAAGACTTTGCAAGGTTTTCTAATTAATGCTATTATCTTATCAGTTAAATTTTAGTTGATCGTATTAAACTGTACTAAAGAATTTACACTGGAGAAAGGATAGCTTCTTTTAAAAAATGTAACTTGGAAAACTAGACATCCAGTTCTAGAAGCATTGAGGATATCCTAAAGAGAGACTTGTGTCCCTCTCTTTGGCTCTCAGAACATTGAAGTAATGGTCCTGTTGGTTTGTGACTTGTCCTGGGTATATGTAAAGAAATATCCAGTTGCCTGGTAGTGATGCACACCTTTAATCCCAGCACTCGGGAGGCAGAGGCAGGAAGATCTCTGTGAGTTTTAGGCCAGACTGCTCTGCAGAGCGAGTTCCAGAACAGGCTTCAAAACTACACAGAAAAACCCTGTATTAAAAAAACCAAATAAATAAAAGGAAAAAAAAAAGAAAAGAACTATCCAATTATCACAGAAAGGTCATTTATCAATTACATACCAATGAAATGATTCCACTACAGTCTACCTTAGTGAGTCCAGGAGTTTACTGGAGTTGTTTACAGGAACATGAGGGACGTAAAGGCAATGCATCACCCAAAGGTCAACAAGGATGTTGAAGCATGAAAGCTGTATTCCTGGAGCTCTCTGCAGGACTTACAGGCAGCTGTGAGTCTCTTTCCAGTGGGAGAGTCTCCTTCTGAGCAATTTTTTACCGATTTTATAACCCGAAGAAGGGGCCTTGTGAACCTGCAAGATTAATCTAGTTCCTGAGTTTTGTGAGCCCCTCCCACTCCTTCCAGGAGGAAATGTTACTATTCATAGGAAACCATTAAACAATACCTGGTAATCTGCCAGGGGAAGACAAAGGTTGAGATGAATCCTGACGCTGGGCAGAGGAGAAATTTCATCTAGGTCTGACAAATCATTAGACAACCATGAACAATAGACTGAAGCCAGATAATGAAGGGGCAATAATGACTGTGGCCAGAACTGCTTAGTTACACTTGTGTCTTGCCCTCTAGTTAAGCCTAAATCTCATGTTAATCCGAAGATGGAATTGGGGACTCACTAGAACTCTTTGTTTTGCTTCCCAAAGAATGAATTTCCTTTCTATGTTCCTCACTATTGTCTGTTTAATTGGGATATTGGGAACAGGTGGCCAAGGTTTGTTTGTTAGGACTGCCCAGAGCTCAGGTTCTGTCCTTAACAACAACTCAGATAACACATGTAGAAAAATGAAACTAGATTCTTGGAACGAAAGGAAAAGTCAGTTCAAAATGGTTCATAGATCTCAATACAAGACATGAAACTTTGAAACAACTAGTGGAAAGTACACGGAAAATAATTAAAAGATAATAGTCTGAGTAATGCTTTCCTTGACAAGACTCTATAACCACCAGAAACAAAAGTAAGAGTTGACAAATAAGATTTACATCTAATTAAAAATCAGAAGACAGCTTACAGAATAGGAAAATACCTTTTCCAACTAATCATCTAATAGAGTAATAGCTAGAATATATGAAGGAATCAAAATATATGACAACAAACCTGAGTAGTTAGATTAAAGATAGGTGATGATCTAAACAGGTGCTCCCTGAAATAAGAAAAACAAACGACTAATAAATATCTGGAAAACATTCACTGTTTTACTCCATCAGGAAGATCATGATGTAATGAGACTCTATCTCATCCCAGTCTATTATCAGAAGGATAAAAAAAAAAAGTGTTGGCAAAGATGTGAAGCAGAAAGGAACTTCAAATAATTAGTGTTACCATTATGGAGAAGAAAATGGAGTATTCTTTACAACCTAAAAATGATACGCGATGTGATCCAGCTGTCAGTATCCTGGAGATAAGTCTATGTATCTACAGTTATGAATCTGTCTGTGTATATTGTTGTGCCCAGACTCTCTCCATCAAAGAGAGACCACCAGGGATCCTGAACATGGATGCAAAAGCAAGATTTATTACAAAGCGCAGTACAAACTAGGCAAGGAACTCGTCCAGCATACTCAAGGCAGTGAGGGCGGGAGGAGCTCCCTTCCAGAGATTACAGGACTTTTATAGATAATCTTGCAGGATTGTAACGGCACACTGCAGAATGAATAACCAAGCCAGCTCAATAGGAAAAAGTATTTTTAATAAATGAAAAGAGAGAAGACTCACACTGTCGGGCTGAGAAGTCCGAAGTCCTATGGGTCCAACGGACACAGCATGGAGCGAGAGCACACCTGTGTTCTCTCCGTTTTTTAGATACCTGGGGTCCCAATGGCCACACCCCAACCTCCTGTGATTGGCTAAAAGTCTTTTCCCATCACAGGACCACCTAATTTGCATACCCGGACCTAATTGAGTACAGCAAATGATTACAAAAGGGTGCAAAATTCAATAAGCATGATATCATTATGCAAATGAAGTATGGACACAAGTATGTTCTCAGTTGGCCTGTTCCTATCTGTCCTTGGGGTATGTAGATGAAGCATACTGTGGACATATTTTTAACTGGCCAGTTCTTGGCTGTCCTTGAGGCAGTTCTCTCCCGTTGTTATTGGCTCCTGCCAGATGGCTCTTGTCACGTATGAAGTATTTATCAAAATAACCTAGCCTAAACAGCGTGGTTCATGAGGAAAGCAATTAGGTCACTGTGACTTGTTTTATTTCTCTCATATATAAGCTATCTATATGATCTGTCTATTATCTATTGATCAATTTCTCCATCAAAGCTATCTATTGCCTATGCAACTATTTATCTCATTTATCTTTCTATTATTTATCTTCTTCTAGCATCTGTCTACTCATCTGTCCCTTGTTATCTGTGTGTCCATGTATCTGTCTAATGCTCATGTTTTTGCAGCACTCTTCACCAAGACCAAGATATAGAATTAACTTAGGTATCTATCAATGTATGAATGTATAAATGAAGTACACCATGTGCACAGTTTTAGTTCATAAACAAGAGTAATGTCCTGTTATTTTCAGAAAGATGGCTGGAACTAGAGGACATCGTGCTTAGAAAAATAAACAAAGTAAGTCAATCACAAATAAAGTATTACAAGATTTTTCTCATGGGGAAAACTGACATTTTTTAAGGACTGAAAGTCTTTCAAGCATTACTAGACAGCCTAGATAGTGGATTGAGCAAAAGGTGGAAAAAAGGAAGCTGAGATACACTAGAATAAGCATGGTGGACAATGAATGCACATATGAGACCATCATAGTGAATCCTGTTTATTTCACAGCTAACATATGTAAATAGTTATAGTTTAAAAATCCAAGTGTAACTTAAGAGGAAAATTACCAAAAATGAAGAAAAGTAAATGCTTATTTCCAAAAATTAAGAAAACTAAATATTTGGAAGGAATAATATCAACAAAACATTAGTGAGGATCAAAATAAAGAAATTAATATTACCTACTTAGCAATTTACCATGCATTCAAGGTTGGCCTGGTATAGTTAGAAAACTGAATTTTAAAACATTGTGGCAGAATGATAGAGCATACATCCATGAGAAAATCATACTCCTTACAGTCTAAACGAGTCAAATGAGAAAACTTGCAAATTAAATATGATTTCTGCATTGAGTAAGAAGAGAAAAGCTAGAAAAGGTACCTGGGAATTATTCTGTATTTATGAGTAGTATGGAGTAATTTTTATATTTATCTATGAAATATAGTATTGTAATAACCAAACCAGAGAGTGAGCACTGCAGTCTTTTAAACATTTATCATTTTTTTTTGTTTGGGTTTTCATCCAACTCATCTCATTTAGTTCTTTTTTGTTTGTTTTGCTTTGTTTTATTTGAGACAAGGTCTTACTATGTAGTTCACTGTACATGGTATGGTGTTAAATAAGAGAAATTTCATGCAAGTACATCTTACATATTATTTACCCATTTTAATGTAGTTAACTAGTAAGCCTCAAGCATATTCTCCTCCACACTCTTGCTCCTTCCCTGTCTTATTCTTCTGGCTCCTATTAGTCTCTTTTGTTTATGGAGGAAGTCTCATTTCTAGTTCTATCATATAAACATGCATAATTTTATATAGCTATATAAAATCTAGGAACTACATTTTATTGTATTTCTCTTTCTGAGACATTAATTTGCTTAATATTTCTCGAGTCATAGCTCTCTTTCCGCAAATGACACAACTCTATTCTTAATATTGGAAGAAGTATCAATTGCATACATATGCCACATTTTCTTTACTCATTTCTGATTTTGAACATCTAAACTAGTTCTATACCTTAGCTTCTGTGACTAGTATTATAAAAAATAGTGATGTGCAAATGTCTCTATGATAGGTTGACTTGGAGTCATTTGAGTAAATATCCAGGAGTGGTACGTCTATGCCATATGTTACTTCTAGTTTGGTTTTTGCTTTGTTTTGTTTTGAGGAAACTTCTTACTGATTTCTATAGTGACCAGACTGATTTCTACAGTGTCTAGACCACCAACAATATATAAGAGCACTTTTCTGTTCATACCCTTATTAGCATTTGTTTTTATGTATTTTATTAATGGCTGGAGTGAGATGGAATCTCAGTTTAGTTTTAACTGCTCTAGTGGCAAGTGAAACGGGATACTTTTTACATTTAATAGCCATTAGTATTTTATCATTTGAAAATTATGTTCATTTCTTTAGCCCATTCGTTGATTTAGTTATATCTAGTAGCATGGATGTGTATTCTGTTCAGTTCCCACTCATTTTTCTTGTCTGTTTCATTTTATGCTGGTCTTGCTTGTATGGGGTCTTTTCTTGGGCCTAGGCACCCTGTCTCCCTTAAAGAGGGGGAAAGCAGGCCTCAGGAGCAAAAACAATGACTTGATATACTTGTTACTAAAATGAAGTTTTCTGTGTTTCTACTATACCTCTAAAAATTTGGAAATCATTGTGAATAATATTAGCATAAATGTAAAGATTTTTGAAACCATACTTACTAATAATTAAGAAGTAATAAAGAAGTAATTGGGAAATGGAAATGGGGGAGTAAATTAGAAATTGTAAGAAAAGTCTATGAACTGGAGGCTTGACAAGTAATAGAGAAAAAAGTTTTTAGATTATTGTTATTGTATTATTAAAATACAAAAGTTAAAATTAAGAAACTTTGAAATATGAAATAACCTAGAATGAAACATATCAGTCAATGTTTCTTCTTGATTAGGATATATACATTTTTCTCCTTGGGTATTTTTGTAAATGACTCTACAAAAGGTAGAAGATGGCTACTGGACTTTATATAACTCAGAACAAATTGAACCAAAATATCGCTCCTGCTGGATTAAGTCCTGCAGAAGAATAGGCTAGCCACAGTAGGAAGTTCCCAGGTCCTTGGAATCATGCCTTCCTCTTCCTACAGCCTTTTCTCAAGTATGCTGGTGACCACATTTCCCACACACCACCAGTAACTGAAGTTCTGGGAGGAGGGGTGTACTCACACTTCTGTTTGCTTTTGTCCTTGGATGCCCTTCAAGCACCAGGCCCCTCGCTGCTTTTCTAACAATGACATTTAGTTCTTGTCTGAAAGTATGTGTGTCTGTCAGTCTCTGTCAGGTCCTGTTCGTGTCTCACACTGGAGTGGTTGGCAGAGCTGTGACTGCCTTGTCAGTGGAGGGGAGAGGAAGCCTCGGGGTTGGAAGATGGAATGTTTCTGAACGTTCTCTGTTTACCCTGGCAGAACAGTCCGGTGATAGCATATCCCTAAGTACATTACCCCATTTCATCTTGGAAAGAACAGAGGAAAAGTAACAGACATGGAGTCAATGACAAGGGGAGTAGGAATTCGAGAAAGTTGTATGAAAATTAACATGGAAGAAGCCAGTTTGCAGAGGAAGACTAGAAATGTTTACCTAGCATCCCCTAACAGAGCGTACTCCACCCAACCCCATGAAACACAATACAAATGCAGGGCCCATAAAAGACCAGATGTCTCCCAACTGGATGCTTTGGGTCTCTTTCTTCAGGTCCTTAGCCACTTCCATTCTCAGGAGTGCTTCTGCCTTTCTTTAAAGCATCTCTGTTCTGTTCCATGCCTCACTTAAAAGGTAGAACTTTGCTTCATCTTTTCCTGGTGATTTTACCCAAAGTCCTGGGGATTTTATCTAACCTGTACCATGTTTATCTTCTAAATTCAAATTGTCTTCAGACTTTCTTCTGAATCTGTTTCTAAAGTCCTTTATTAATCAGACTAAGAAATCCCACAAGGGAACTTCAGTTTCCCTGGTAACAACATCTTTCTAAGCTTGTGTCTTGCAGGCCTCATGTAGCTTTCTTCTTTTCTCTCTCTCTTTTCCCCTTATTTTTCTTCTTGAGACCATCTTTCTCTATTTTGTCTGTGCCCACAAACTTGGAGTGAAAGGAGGCAGAGGTGCAGGGTTCTGGCAGACCCCAGCATGACAAACATGGAGTGAGCGACAGGTTTTGCCTTTTCCCCTTTTCCCCATTGCTAAACTGCTAGATTACATTCCTAAAGCCAGTTCCCGGGTCCATTCCCTTATTTAGCCACTGACTCATTCCAGAGACTAAACACTGAGGTCCAACGATTAAAATTCATTATTTGCCTAACAGGTCCAATCAGTATTTCCCAGCTCACCCTAGCACAGACTTCCCTTTTCCCCTTAAAAATCTACCCCTGCAGAAACCCTTGCTCTCTTGTTTGGCTTGCTGCTTGTTATTGCTGCTGCTGGTGCTGCTGCCTTTGCAGCCCCCTCCATACCCTGCTTGTCCCTAGGGGATAATAAATCTCCTTTGTGCTGAGAATTTGGTGTCAGGGTCTGTCCTATGCTGATCTCAGGAAGCCAGACCTCCCTTGCAGGAGGATTTTCTGGTCTTCACTCTACCATTTGGTCATAATCAAGTGTTTTCTTCCTCATTAGGGCCTGGGGAAAGGCAGTTTGTTTCTACTCTGCTGTCTTCATTCAGAAGGAGCCCAGACCCAGACCAATGTTTGTGGAACAGCAGCCGGCTAGTCAGCCGCAGGATAGACTTTTCCCATAGGATTCCCCCTCTCTAAAATCCCCCAGGAGCATCCACAGTGTGAACAATTGGTCTCCTAAGTTTTGTAGGTTTTCTTCATTTTTTTTTCCTTTATGTGACTAGATTATTTCAAAGTATCTTCTATAACACAGTCAAGGTCCTTTTTCTGCTTGATCTAGGTCTGTTGTTGAAGCTCTCAAATGTGTTCTTTGATTTTTGTTGCTTAATACTCCTTTCTGTTGTCCCTTTCCTTTTCGCTCTTTCACTTTTGCTCCTTTGGCAGGGCCTCCTGCAGTGCACTATGGCCTTGTCCTTGCTGTATATCCAAAGGTGACCTTGGTTTCCCTAGAGTCTCAGAGCTACCTCCTAAACCATAGGATTAAAGGAGTGTGCCACAACACCCAACAGCAAACTGCTTCCTTGAATTTTTCATCCCTGGTATCTCTGTTTGCAGCTTTGTTAAAACATGTTTTGTGCTTTGTATTTCATCAAATTTCTTTAAAAATCACTATTTTTATTTTTTAGCCAATTTATCAACTTTCTTGTTTTCAGGTCTGTTGACAGAGAACTGTGTTCTTTTAGAACATATTATGTTGTTAGTGCTTGATAGTTCTCATGTTTCAATGCTGATATTTTCACATCTTGTGAATAAGTTCTTTTTTCTTTTTGCCAATTTCATAGTGTTGCTTTCATACTGAAACACTTTCTCCGGGGCATTGCTGAGTAGGGTCCATTGGCATTGGTTTCAGCTGGGTACTGTAATCCACACTGGTAATGTCTGCAGCTGTCTTAGTGGTCTAGCCTCCAGCTGTAGGGTGTCATTGTGGATACAGGTGCAAGATTCTTATCCATTGCTGTGGGTTTCTTGTGGGTGGAGATGCTTTGATTGGCCAAGGTAAACAAGATGCAGCTGCCATGGCAGTGGAAGTGGAATGACCTTGGCATCTGATTGGTCTGAACTCCCCTTGGTGACCCACCTCCATGTGGGGATTGTACTAGCCTTGGGGATGGTTCTGTTATCAGTGTCTTAGGGCCTTACAGGAGTAGGACTCCACCATTCGTCCAAGGAGAGATGATCATCAGTGTCTACAGTTTCACAAGCGCCTTTGTGAGCCGCAGTTGGTCCTGTTGAGACCTGCCTAGATGCCTCGATGGGCCACAGGTGGGTGGGCAGGATAAACTGACCCCTTCTCCAGGCTTTAGGAGTGTGGATAAGTCTTCCTGGCTGCTTCACAAGGGATTCAGTGGGTTCCTAGGTCACAAGAAGGTAGTCAGGGCAGGTCATTTGGGGGGCCATTGGTATGGGATTCTAAAGGGCATTGTGAAGCAGGAACCGGAGTTAAAGAGAGTACAGTGTGGTTAGGCTCTCTTCAGGTAATGCAGCACTGCTGATTCCTTCATGGAAGCCCTCAACTCCTCTGTGCCCGTGAGGGATTCAGTTTGATAGAACAGCAAATATTCGTGTACCCATTCATGAGTGGGAACTGCAGGGGCTTCTCGCTTGCACCTTCCCCACTGCACTAAGGGACTCTTGGGCCACTGTTTATCCGGGGAGATGGGATGGCAGACGCTGTGTTGTTTCCTCACCCCTTAATGGGCACATCCCGAGTCTCCACACTCTGGTGCATCTCCACTGCAGCTCTGCTATACTGTAGTCCTCTTTCTCAAACACCCCAGTGAGGCAGCAGCTATGGTTTCTTTGTTTCTTAGTTATTTTTCTTTATAAAATTAGTACACAATTTTAGGCATTTCAAACAAGGTCTGTTTTAGTTGATTCTCCTCCTGACTCATCTTCTCTACCCTGTAGTCTCTTGGATCCCTGATCCCCACACACATACCTTATAACCTCCCCTCCAGTCCCTGCTGCAATGTGTCTTGCCTTCCCATCTCCCTAGTGCAGCATCGTAGTCTCCTTTCTCATTTTGTAGGGTGTAAACACATTTACATCGATCCTTTCTTTAAGGAGAGAGGCTCAGCAGGTATCTTGGGGCAGCCATATTGCTGATGTCACCTGGGAATTATCCATGATACAAAATCAAATACTTGAAAAAGCAGTTTTTGAAGTTAATCTAGTTAGCTTTTTCCACTTCGAAAGAAATAGAAGACAAAAAATATATCGCAGAAGTTCCACTCTTTCTGTCACAAAAGCCTTAAAAGGTGTTTGCATGCAGCAGAGGCTCATGGACTCTAGGACTCTGTTGATTTTGTTTTGGTCCTTGGTTTGTTTACTTATTTTGTTTTGAGATAGGGTCTCACTATGTAGCCCTGGCTGGTCTGGAACACTATAGATCAGGCTGACCTCAAGCTTACAGAGCCTGGCCTGCCTCTGCTTCCCAAGTGCTGGAATAAAAGGCACACAGCACCACACCTGGATCAACTCTCCACATTTCAAATTATTGAAATGCAGCAATTTCTACCTTGTTTTAATTTTTCCCATTTTGAGGGTGTTGGTTTATTGCTATGATTAGGGTTAGGTTGGGATTGGGATGGAGCTATAGTAAGAGTTAGGGCTAGGAATAGGGTTCAGGTTTAAGGCAGGGTTAGTATAGTTAGAGCTAGGTTTAAGTTTTAGCCTAGAGATTGGATTTAGTTATAGTTAGTATTATGGTTAACTTTAATGGTAGATCATGTGTTGGGGCTAGGTTATGTTCAAGGTTAATACTGGGACTAGGTTTAGTGTTAGAATGAGGTTCATATGTAGAGCTAGTATTAGACTTAGGGCTCTGATTAGAGTTATTTAAAAAATAAGATTATTTTTCAATGAATGAAATAATGCAAATATTTAAAATGGAAAGTTAGTTTTATATAGGCTTCTTATTGTTAAGGTTTAACCATCTAAATTCCCTACTGCCTGGCAAGTACCAAATAGGATATAGTTCCAATCTCTCAAATTCTTTCACACACTTAGAATTCCTGTATGTCTTAGGTAAACTAATAGTTAGGAAGCTTAACTATCAGATATCCTTGATAAATTCCAAACCATGATTACAGCCTCTATTTGATTAAATTACCTAGTCTCACAGTTCAAACTAAGCTTCCTGCCTTTTAACATCAGTGACACGATACTAAATACACTATTTTGGAGATCTGAAGAAATGATGTGGTTTATGCAGTTTATCCAAAGCTGTTAGTATTAAAACTGTGCTATCATTGCGTCTCTTTATTGTTGACTTGAGTTTGTTGCTTTGGGCTTATTAATTATGACCACCTGAAGACCTAGATGTCATTTTGTCTGATCCTGCCTAGAATTTCCAATAAACTCCAATAACCTTTGAGAAAGAAGACACAGAAAATGTGTGGGTGGTGTTCCTCTGTAGCATAGGTAAGAATACATTGAGCGATGACTCAAGCGTTTTGACTGGCTCCCACATTGAGAGTAATACTTTGTGATGAAGAACAGAAGAAAGACCATGCAAAGACTTAAGAGAAGTTCCCCAGAACAATAATTTCAAAGATCAGCCTGGCAAATATCAGCATAAGAGGAAAGGACACACACAATAGGAAAACCAAAAAGCTAAATATGTAAAACACCGAGCTTTAACAAGAAATTAGAGTGTTTCATCCTCATTCCTGCCATTTACCATTTCCTGCTTGTCCTAGTTAGGGTTACTGTTGCTGTGATGAAACACCATGACCAAAAGCAAGTGGGGAGGAAAAGGGTTTATTTGACGTATACTTGAACATCACAATCCATTACTGAAGGAAGTCAGGACAGGAAGTCAAACAGGGTTGGAATTTCAGAGGGTGCATGATGTAAAACAAAGGTTCACTTCCCCAACAGGATTCTCTTGAGCCATAGACACTTGTAAAATATAGCGGAGAACAGGTCACTTAGAAAGAGAAATATTATGGTCAGAGTCAAGAAGTGGGCTCTTCTTTATATGCCATCAACTGTTGTGGGACAATGGTTTGTACCCTGTCAGTTGTATTTTAATAAAACGCTGATTGGCTAGTATCCAGGCAGGAAGTATAGGTGGGACAATCAGGCAGGAGGTAAGGCAGGGCGATGATAGCAGGAAAATTCTGGGAAGAGGAAAGCCCATTCTTCCATAGTCCTGATCCAGCCCTAGAGCAAGCAAGATGTGACTGCCTCATTGAAAAAGGTACCAAGCCACATGGCTAACATAGTCAAGAATTATGGGCTAATATAAGTTATAAGAGTTAATAAGAAGCCTGAGCTAAGGGGCCAATCAGTTTATAACTAATGTAGAACTCTGTGTGATTTCTTTGGGACTTAAGGATTGTGGGAACTGGGCAGGACAGGAAACATCAGTCAACAATCAACTAGGAGGTCATTGGAAGAATTTGAGGAAGTATCAGTGGGAGAGGCTAGAGAGAGAAAAGTGGAGAGTGGTGTGTTCAATTTCAATTAGAAACATGTTAAAATTTGTATAATAAAGAACATCCAAATCTTTTTTAAAAGAAGTGAAATTTACCAAAGGTATTGGAGGCATCACAATCCCTGACTTCAAACTCTACTAAAGAGCTACACTACTGAAAACAGCTTGATATTGGCATAAAAACAGACAGGAGGACCAATGGAACCAAATAGAAAACTCAAATATTAATCCACACACCTACGAACACCTGATTTTTGACAAAGCAAAAAACATAAAATGAAAAAAAGAAAGCATATTCAACAAATGGTGTTGGCATAACTAGATATCAACATGTAGAAGAATGAAAATAGACCTTATCTATCACTATGCACAAAACTCAAGTCCAAAGGGATCAAAGACCTCAACATAAAGCCAACCACATTGAACCTCAAAGAAGAGAAAGTGGGAAGTACACTTGAATACATTGGCACAAGAGACTACTTCCTAAATGTAACCCCAGTAGCACAGACACTGAGAGAAACAATTAATATATGGGAACCTCCTGAAACTGAGAAACTTCTGTAAAGCAAAGGGCATGGTCAACAAGACAAAATGGCAGCCTACAGAATGGAAAAAATATCTTCACCAACCCCACATTAGACAGAGGGCTGATCTCCAAAATATACAAAAAACTCAAGAAATTTGTCATCAAAAGGACAAATAATCCAGTTTAAAAAAAATCGTCTCTCAACAGACAAATCTAAAATGGCTAAAGACACTTAAGGAAGTGCTCAACATCCTTAGCCATCAGAGAAATGCAGATCAAAACAACTCTGTGATTCCATCTTACACCTGTAAGAATGGCCAAGATCAAAAACACTGATGACAGCTTATGATGGAGAGGATGTGGGGTAACAGGAACACTCCTCCACTGCTGGTGGGAGTACAAACTGGTACAGCCCCTTTGGATATCAGTATGGTGATTTCTCAGAAAATTAGGAAACAACCTACCTCAAGGCCCAGCAATACTATATTTGGGTATATATACTCACAGGATGGTCAATCGTGCCACAAGGACATGTGCTCAACTGTGTTCAGAGCAGCATTGGTTGTCATAGCCAGAACCTGGAAACAACCTAAATGCCCCTTGACCAAAGAATGAATAAGGAAAATGTGGTACATTTACACAATGGAGTACTACATAGCAGAAAAAAATAATGACATCTTGAAATTCTCAGGCAAATGGATGGATCTAGAAAACATATTGAGTGAATAACCTAGACCCAGAAAGCCAAATATCATATGTACTCACTCATAAGTGGCTTTTAGATACAAAGCAAAGAAAAACCAGCCTACAATTCACCATCCTAGAGAACCTAGACAACAATGAGGACCCCATGGATCTAAACTACATGGGATATAGAGAAAGACAAGATCTCCTGAGTAAATTGGGAGCATGAGGATCATGGAGAGGTAAGAAGGGGAGGGGAAAGGAAGGGAGGGGAGCAAAGAAAAATGTATAGCTCAATAAAAAAAGAATTTGAAATATATATGTATTTCCATATATATGGAAAGTAATAAAAAATGAAGAAGGCAGGAGTTGATGCAGAGATCAGAGTCACCAGTCCAGGGATATAGCATCACCCACAATATTGGCCTGTACCCAAGAATCACTATTAAGAAAATTCCTTACTGCCGGGTCTTACAGAGGCATTTTCTTAAGTGAGGTTCCCTTCTTTCAGATAACTCTAACTCTTACCAAGTTGACATAAAACTAGCCAGACTACCTATTTAATAATAAATAAAGAACTTTTGTTTATCTCAGACGGTATCTTTTCTTTTATTGAAAACAAGTTCTTCTCTCATACAATACATCCCAACCACAATTTCTCCTCCCTCCATTCCTCCTAGCTTCCTCTCTTTTCTTCTATGCCAGATTCATTCCCCCTCCGTTTCCTCTTCAGAAAGAGCTGGCCTCCAAGACACAATAGCCAGACAGGACAAAAAAGAGAGATAAAAATAAGACAAGGTGAAAGCCAAAATATCTAGGCTGGGAAAGGCAACCCAGTAAGAGAAAAGAAGTCCCAAGTGCAGGCAAAAGAATCAGATATATGCCCATTCCCACTGTTAGGAGTCCCACAAAACAGCCAACTAACGGCCATACATATACACAGAGGACCTGGTGCAGACCCATTCAGGCCCTGGACTTGCTGCTTCAGTCTCTGTGAGCCCACGTGAGCCCTGCTTAGTTGTTTCAGTGGATCCTGTTTTCCTGGTGTCCTCCAGTCCCTCTGGCTCCTACAATTTTTCCACCCCCTCTTCTATGGGGTTCCCCAATCTCCAGTGGGAGGAACCCAATAGAGACTTCAAATTTAGACTCTCTCTCTTTCTCTGCATAATGTCTGGCTATGGGCTTCTGTACCTCCTCCCATCTGCTGCTGGAGGAATTCTCGCTTATGACAACTGTACAAGGAACCAATCTATAAGTGTAGCAGAATATCATTAGGAATCATTTCATTGATTTTGTTTTATGATATGGAATTCCCCTCTGTATACTATGAATATATTTTATTACCATTAGATAATAAAGAAGCTGCTCAGGCTATTAGTTCATGCTTACTTATTAACTAACTCTTAGATCTTAAATTAACCCATTTCTATTAATCTATATATCACCACAAGGCTGTGGCCTACTGGTAAGTTTCCAGCATTCCAGCATTTTTCTCCTTTAGTAGCTACACGGCCTCTCCCTGACTCTGCCTACTGTCTCTCTTTCTTTCTCTGATTTCCTGCTAGGTCATTGGCCCAAACAGCTTTATCCATCAACCAATAAAAGCAACACATATACAGAAGGACATCTCACATCATTTTGCCAGTAATGTTTGGTTCTAAGACTCTGGGCTATCCAGTCTCCAGTTCTTGGTCATCCAGTCAGCATAGGTCATGGGCTCCCATGTGGGGTGGGTCTCAAGTTAAAACACATTTTTGAGCTACTTCCACATGTTCTGTGCTACCGCTGCCCCAGCGCTTCTTGCAGCAGGGCAAATGATAGGTAGAGGGTTTTGTGGCTCAGTTGGTATCCAGGTTTCTCTTCCCACATCCTGCAGAGTACCTTCCCACATCAGAGACTAGAATGTAGGGGTGAAGGCTCCAAGCCTACATCAGTCCCTCCTCTCTACCCTCTCAACACTCAATGAGCTGAATGGAAATTGTCTCTCAGCAATGGAGCCCTCTCCTGTCAGATATCAGAGGGTGATCTGTTCTAGCACCAGCCTGGGCTGTTTAGGGATTTCCAGGAGACCTCCTCAGCCAACAACTCAACAGGGTATAACCCAGTCCTATGCTGGAAGCCTTGCCTGGCTACAAAAGATGGCCAGTCCATTACCCTGCGTCTCTGTATGCTCCTTTACTAGGAGTCTTCACCAGGGTCATCCTCACATATGATGGGAAGTTTCCACTGCAGTAGGTGTCCTCACTGCCCTCCAAATACCCACCAATTACATCTGTCTCCCTTGTATTCACTCCTTCCACCCCACTCTCACCAATCTGATCTTTCCTGCTCCTGTCCCCACCATGCCTAGTCCAGTAACAAAATATTCTAATTTCCCTTTCCAAGAAGATAGCTTCCCTAGAGCCATTCTCTTTACTTAGCTTACCTGGGTCTGTGGAATGTAGCTTGATTATCATTCACTTAAGAGCTAATACCCATCTATAAGTGAATATATACTATATTTATCTTTCTGGGTCTAGGTTACCTCACTCAGGATAATTTTTAGTTGCATTCATTTGCCTAAAAATTTCATTATTTTTTTAACTGCTGAGTAATATTCCATTGTGTAAATATACAAGGATTTCTTTACACACACACA
>JAQHUG010000033.1:8393909-8406835 GCA_028555095.1 Dicrostonyx torquatus | reverse complement strand
CAAAGGTTCATATCATTGATGTACATCACCCAATGAGCTTGGACACAGTGCACACCAATATTGCAAGAAGATGCTGCAGCTCTACATTGGGAAACCTTTTGCTTTGTTTTAGTTCTGTGGGGAAAAAAATAGAGTATGATATCTGCCTCTTAATTTTTAAGTACTCAATGATTTATTGATAGGCACAGTTTTATAGCAGATCTCTGAAAGTTATTCCTATTTTATAAGTGTACCTTTATGTTCACTGAACAACTTAAATCTTGCTCTACCCCCTAGTCATTGGCAATCTGTCCTCTATTTCCTGTTTTCCATTCATGTAAGAAGAATCATATAGTATATGTAATTTGGTTCTTATTTCACATAGCAGAATGTGTCCTGGGTCATTTATATCATTTGTGTTATTCTTTATAGAGGCTGAGTAACATTCCACTGCACATACCTACGGGCATATATCACATTTATTCATCTGTCAGTGGACATCTAGTTTGTTTCCCAACTTCAGCTACTGTGAATAATGCTGCCAAGAATACCCAAGTGCAGGTCCATCTTAGTGATTTTGATTGCGTTTGTGGCATCTTCCCAGAAGGGTGACTGTGAAATCGTATTTTTAAGTAAACTTGGTGCTGTTTGTTAAAGCATCATTTCTGAGTCCACAAGTGTTCTGCTTTCTTCGCAGACTCAGTAACACCTGCTATTCATTTCACAGTCCCTACCAAGTGTGAATTGATACTCAGGTGGTCTTGATGCATGTGTATCTGATTATTTCACTATATATAAGTGTCTTTTCAAAATTCTGAGTTCTTGGCACCCCTGTCCAAGCTCCGTTGCTCATGACAGCATGGAGTTATATTTGAGATGTCTATTATGCTTGCTTTTCCTTTGTCTAGAGTTTCACAGTAATCACTTCAGTGTTATAATAAGTCACTTCAGAGTTATATCTTAAAATCAGAGATTATGATGCCAAGATATTTATTTATTTATTATTTTGGTTAAATTGCTTTGACTGTTGGGTTCCTTGGCTGAACTATGTGACTTATTGGAGGTATTTTTTGTACTTATTTTTTTAGATTTATTTATTTATTTTGTATACAACATTCTGCATCCATGTATGCCTGCACGCCAGGAGAGGGCGCCAGATCTCATTACAGATGGTTGCGAGCCACCATGTGGTTGCTGGGAATTGAACTCAGGACCTCTGGAAGAACAGCCAGTGCTTTTAACCACTGAGCCATCTCTCCAGCCCTGGAGGTATTTTTTCTGCATAAAAATTTTCTTAAAATTTGATAGAGACTGCATTGACATTGCTGCTAGTTTGGCTCCACTGTGAAAAGGGCTCATGTTTTGATTCTCTGGCAAGGTTTGCTCGCTGGGCTCTCTGCTCTGGTGAGGTCACTGTCTGGTCTCTTTGACTGACTGAGGCCAATTGGAATGGCTTCAGACTTAAGCACATTTGGATGATGTCTCATGAAACAATCTGCCAGGGATGTCCCTGTTTAGATAAGGCTATTGCAGCACTGGCGTCTCTGCACTGCCAGCCCCACAGTCTCCTAATTCTTCTTTGCTCGCAGCTGTCCCTGCTTGTCTAGGTATGCAACTCTCCCAGTGTTCCATAGGAAGAGAAAGAAAACAGCTTCCTGAGCAATGCTTCAAACACTGGAAGGCAGACAACCAACCTTTGTCTGATTCTCTCACAAGAGAAAACATAGGCCAAGCGGATCACTCTGAGCTCTCTTGCTGGACAGCCTGTGTCCGCTTCCCTCTCCCAGTGCTGGGATCCCTGGCTTGAAACTGGATAGGTCCTGTGCATGAGGCTGCAGTTTCTATGAGTGCATATGTGCATCAGAGATAAAATTTCAGCACCTGTTGTATCTGGAAGGCCCCATTTCCTTGGAGTCATTCATCACCTCTGACAATATTCCTACCTATTCTTCCATAGATACCTGAGTCTCCCTTGCTGCTCTTGCTCCTAGCCAAGAAGATATATGCAATTGATACCTGTTTGCAAGAGAAAAATCAGTTTCTCCAATGGAGTTTCACTGGGTGTATTAGCCACACTTCAGGCCAGGCCCCATGAATAGGAGCGGTTGGTCACAACAAAATTAACCCAATAGTATTTTTTGTAGACTTATTGTATTATTTTGTTTTGTTTGGGCTTTTGTTTTGTCTTATTGGTCTTTTGATTATTTTGAGTTTGAATTTGGGGGGTTTATGGGTCTTGTTTTATTTTATTGGCTTTTTTTTTTTTAGAGAGAGAGACAGAGAAAGAAGGAAGGAGGGAGAGAGGGAAGGAGAAAGAGGGGGAAAACATGATCAAAATAGACTGTATGAGAAAAACTTGTTTTAAGTTAAAAAAAAAGCAAACAACTGGCATTTCACCCCGAGACACATATCTTGCAGAGAGATGCTTCATCTCAGTGAGTCACTGTTATTCCTGGGAAGTACTAGGGCCACAAGTCTCTTCTTCTGTATTAGGTAGTGATTTTTAAAATTGAAGACAAAAGTTTTAAAAACTGCTCTTGCATTACTTGGGGAATGATAAAGAGAGATATATTAGCTATTTTTGAATATTTTTCTCTGGGTCATTTACCTTTAAATCTACCCCTCTTAGGAAAGTTTGCAAAAATCATTTTGAAAGGTTTTTTTTCTTTTTTTCAGTAATTACCCTGAGAATAAGCCACAGTGTTCTTTGTCATTGTTTTTTGGAAAAAAAAAGAATAGTTTGGGTTCTTTTCCATCTTCTATTTCATAGGAACTGATTAATATCTAAATGAATTTCCCCTTTGTCATCTTCATATTCCACTATGCAGAAAATCTTCCAACTAACTGACGAATTGTGTTACAACAGGTTTCAAGTATTGACATTCGTGGGCTTTGCTTGGAAGAATTTTGCAGGTAGTAGGAACATTTTATACTCAACAAATGCATGCCATTGAATATTTGGAGTACAATAAATGAATATTTAGAGGTGTCCTGCTAGGTGATTTCTATAAACATGACACAAATCTAGACATATCTGGGAAGAAGGAATCTTAATTGATAAAATACCGCCATAAGATCAGTCTATGACAAGTGTGTGGTACAGTGTCTTGATTAATGACCAATGTGCAATGGTCCAGCTTGCTGTGGGTGGTACCACCCTAATCAGGCAATCCTGGGTGCTATAAGAAAGCAGGAAAAGCAATCCATGAAAAACAAGCGAGTAAGCACGATCCACCATGTCCTCTGCCTCAGTCTCCATGCTCCTGCCTTGAGTCCTTGCCCTGATGGACAGTTGGCTGTAATGCTAAATAGAGTTAACCATTTCCTTCCTCATATTGCTTTTGGCCACGGTGTTTTATCACAGCAATAGATACCCTAAACTAAGACAGATTCTTAGCTTTGAAAATTATAATAATGTCATATCAAATCAACACCAGTGTTGTGGGACTTAAAATCCTGTGCTTTATCAGACTATGACTACTAATATGTGATCTCAGTTTTTCCTTCAGAATTCTTCAATTAAATAAGACACAGGAAAGCTAGAGATAATTTCCTCTAGGAAAATAACTGTGAAATTTACTCTTCTCCCCAGAAAAAGTTAAAGAGAATAACAAATTTTCTGTGTAGTAGTCTATCAGTGTTCACATAGTAAAACATCATTTTATTCAGATAAAGAAGTACTTTCATGAGCAATCCACTAGCTGCCCATGATGTACCTAACAATGCCCACATCTTTGACACATCAGCCATGGTGGTGTTTATTGTTCTTTTAATAGTTTTCCTCCCCAAACATATAGCTCTTAATATAGGCTGATATTGTGCCAGGTATACGGTTGCTCCAGAGCACTGATAGCGGGCTTGCCATTCCGGTGACAGCTAAACTCTGGTTTCCTAGAAATAATCTTGACTGTTCCATCTGAAAGACCCCTCTAGCAGGAAGAGAAGAGCCAAAAATCAAGATTAGCTCATTCAGTGACTCTGTTTCAGGAACTAGCTGAAGATAAAGTCAGATTATAATCTTGAGAAACAAGGAGTTACCCCCTTGTGATTATCACTGGTATTTTTGGAATTTTCAATGATCACTGGTATTTTCTGGATTTTCTAATGATGCCCTCCCCACCCTTTGGATTACTGGGTTGTGGTTTCTTCCCTTAAATACTCCTTCTCCCAGCTACTCGAGATCAAACTACTCCCCTGCGTGGGATATGAGTCTCGGCCCCAGCGTTGGTACCTGTCAATAAATCTCATGTGATTGCAGCAAGGACAGTCTCTCGTGAGTTCCTGGGAGGTCCTGTTATCCTGAGACTTGAGTGAGAGTCTCCCTGATCCGGAGATCTTTCACATCAACTGGAACTCTCTGGTACCTCTCTAGCCCATTGGTACCCAATATGTTGGCTCATTTTTCTTGATTTTAATGCAGAATTGTTCTTCTTATCTATTAATTTAATTTTTCTCTTTGAGTCTTCCTGCTGCCTATCTGTGCAGTAAATGTGCCATGAACACAGGACCATTACCTTGTTCAACTACCATGTTTTCAGGGCTTAAACTGACTCCTGCCACATGGTTGGCTCTTGGTAGATTATTTGCTATGCAAGTGAATGAATGAAATAATTAGCTTTCACATCAGCTGTGACTGGAAAAAAACCACACACATTCTTCCCTGGATCATGTCCCCAGCAGTATCTAGTTTTCTCATCTCTGAGAGCTCTTCACTTCCTGTGTACCTTCACAACAGCCAAAGTGCTCCTTTTCTGTGCCTTCCAAACACGACTCTGAAATGGATCACATTTGTTCACATCATGGCATTGTTAAGTGTAGATTGAATTGCTGGTAGTTGGCAGGCTTAAGATTGTCTTTCACTCTTCTAATAAATCTTTATTTAGACAAATACGTCAGTGACTTCATCTATAGACAGATACTCCTATCTTTACATGGAATGGTTTTGCCACCAGCCACCTAAGTTCATAAAATTACCATCTCATTTTCTCTGTATTCCCAGGAAACTGGGTAAAGGGAGGCAAATTTATGTATAGTACAAAAAAAAAACTATAGCAAAAGTCCTAATTTCCCTCTGCCTTTCTGACCTAATGTATAATTTTATAGAAAAGATAAAATAAAAATCAGTACATGCTTGTGTTGATTTAATTGAGATTTGCTGTTAAATCTATGTGCAATCTTTTCCTGCAGCTTACAGTTCCCCCTCTAACCAGAATTTTATTCTTTTCCTTTCCCTGGCATGGGATCCCTTGAAAAATTGTAATTATTTGGAGTTCATTTTTTTAGGATCCTTGTTTCAGTTTATCTATTTCAAGACATTAGAGATTTTCTTTCATGATTATCTGTACAATTTTTATTGGTTAATCATCCAAAATAAATGACATGCTCCTTTTGCCTGAAAGACATAATCTAACATCTCTGTTTCAATTCTTGATCATTATTATGAATCTTAGTGACTAACTTATGTAGTAAGGAGGCCGCTAGTTTGTTCCTGGCTACTTTGCCCCAAAATAATCGCACAGAAACTGTATTAATTAAATCACTGCTTGGCCCATTAGCTCTAGCTTCTTATTGGCTAACTCTTAGATATTAATTTAGCCCATTTCTATTAATCTGTGTATCGCCACATGGTTGTGGCTTACTGGCTAAAGTTCCCAGCGTCTGTCTCTGGTGAGGCCACATGGCTTCTCTCTGACTCTGTTTTTTTCCTCCCAGCATTCAGTTTGATCTTCCCTGCCTACCTAAGTTCTGCCCTGCTATAGGTCCAAAGCAGTTTCTTTATTCATTAATGGTAATCACAGCACACAGAGGGAAATCCCACATCAGACTTAAACCATAAAACAATGTTATCCTGCAATTCTGCTATAACCCCAGAGCTAGTGAATCCTGGGAATAAGTTAGAAACATTTAGCAGTTATAAAAGCTGAAAATTGAATGCAGCAGAGATAAATGATGAAACGGGATAGAGAAAGTATTGCCTGGACCTGGGTTGGCTCCAAAAAGGAGCAATGCACTGAGTCCAGAGCCAAAAACTGTCAAGTTGAAATCCCAAGTCCAGCCTAGATGAACTCTGATCTATTCCCTAAGACCAGCCACATATAGAAACATAGGCAGCTAGATCGTCATGCTCAGACTGAAGGAAAGGGGGGGAGAGGGAGAGAGAGAGAGAGAGAGAGAGAGAGAGAGAGAGAGAGAACTTGCTCAGCTCACAAAGAAGCCGAACAAATAACCAGAAATCATCCAAGGCAGAACAGTTGAGGGCCAGTTCTTCAAGATCATAGAACTCTACTTGTGCACACTGGAGGGTCTGAAAACTGCTCAACCTTCTGCCTTCTGCTTTTCCTAGCATGAGGACCATCAGCTAAGAATCCCCACAGGGAGGTAAATAAGTAGTAGACAAGTTGCCTAGTATGTGTAAGGCTTGGGGTTCGACCTCCAGTCTAAAAATTAATTCAATTATCAAGCAAGCAAGCCCTTTTTGCCCACCCAATTAACGAACAGTTTTTAATTATTTACAGATTTTTTTTAACATGAATGATAAAGTTAGCAATAACAACAAAAAAACTAAAGTTAAAAATAAAAAGTAAAAATTTAAAAGAATGAATCATTTTATTAGGAGAAAGAGAATGACTTATATAGAAAACAAGAATTTTAAAAACAAGTCAAATTCTTGTTATTACCTAAGAGAGATTTGGAAGATTATCGTTTATGTAAAATAATTGAGAAAGTCTGTGATTAAAAATTAAAAAAAACAAACCTAACTAACCTATGAGAACTGTCAGCATGAAAAGTACAACAGGAAGAGGGAAAGGGAACAAATGAAATGACAGAATCTGAAATCTCCAGAAAGAAAAACAGGTGGAAAAACTGAGCAGGAGAGGAAGGAAATGCACAAGCCATTCAGACCCTGACAGGTAGGGACAGAAGTTTTGAAATGAATGAACAGAAAGAAATTATCATCGGGGAACATCATCATAAACAAGACACGAGGAGGCAGCCATCTGGGTGTGAGGGATGACACAGAGATGTCCTGAGTGCTAGGGTCAGGAAATGTAAATAAAGAAATATTATTTGAAAATACGTCCTCGTGGAGATTCAGAGTACCAGGAGGAGATGTGAGGATGGAGAATAAAGAAAAGTGTCTCCCTTATGGCTCCCTGTGAGTTCCTGAAGCACTCCAGCATCAAGATAGGGCTGCAGATCAGAGGTGGAGGAATGGGTACAAGCCAGGAAAAAAAAGGAGCTTAACCAAGTACAGACACATGCTGGGCATGGTGGCACATGTCAACTACAGACACATGCTGGGCATGGTGGCACATGTCATTAGCACCTGCAGAGGCAGGCAGGTCTTCATGAGATCAAGGCCATCATGGTCTACATAGAAAGTTCTAGCACAGCCAAAGGCTACACAGAGAAACCTTGTTTCAAAAAAAAGACAAAAAAATTTAATTAATTAATAAATAAAAGTAAAGAATGAAATGAACCACACAAGATTTTTGTGGAGTAAATTAAAATGGTCTTTACATTTCTTTACATTAAGTCTCTATATATTAATTTTTAATTTCTGTTTTTCTACACAGTAATGTCATAAACTCCCAAGTTGTTCTTCATGTTCATGATAATACCTTTATGTTATCTTTTACACTAAACTCTATAATTATAAGTACCATAAATAAAAGCAAGGTAAGCAGGTTTGTAAAAAGCTCCACAATTTTTATCTTTTAAAAATCTCATCACTTGCCTGGCAGTGGTGGCGCACGCCTTTAATCCCAGCACTCGGGAGGCAGAGGCAGGTGGATCTTTGTGAGTTCGAGACCAGCCTGGTCTACAAGAGCTAGTTCCAGCGCAGGCTCCAAAGCCACAGAGAAACCCTGTCTCCAAAAACAAAACAAAGCAAAACAAAAATCTCATCACTTGGATGGATCTAGAAAAAAACATATTGAGTGAGATAACTCAAACCCAGAAAGACAAATAAATATATTCACTCCTAGGTGGCTTTTAGACATAAAGCAATAAAAAACCAACCTACAGACCACAACTCCAGAGAAACTAGACAACGAAGAGGACCTGTGAGAGACATACATGGATCTACACAGAAAGATGAAAAAGACAAAATCTTCTGAGTAAATTGGGAGCATGGGGGTCACAGGGGAGGGTAGAAGGAAAGAGGGGAGGAAGGGAAGGGAGTAGAGAAAAATATACAGCTCAATGAAAACAATAAAAATTAACTTATTACTTTGAGAACAGAATGTATTTTCTACTATCAGTTTTTCAGTCTTTCTTTTCTCTTTCTCAGATCTACAAAAGTCGTTTAGAGTCTCCTCCCTGTTGTCACTATATTAACAAATCAAATATCAACTGCATTACAGGTAGGTTGGTGGGGTGTATATCAGTTCTTCTGTGCAGTGTCCCCATGACTCAGCCCTGGTGGCCAGCAATGTTTACAGAAAGACAGGGACCTAGTGAGCTCAACTAGTCTTGCTTTCTAAATTCTTTCTCTGGATACAATCCCCAAATGTCCTGAGACCTAAGATTTCTGGCCGTCTGGAAAATATTTAGATTCCCTTATATTCTTAGAATTGTAGGCCACGTGTGTCCTCTATGATGATCCACAGGAACATGGTGCTCCAGGGAAACACACTGAAAAGACATCTATAATAGGCTTCATCCTCAAAACTCACTTGTGATATGGCTGTAAGCTGGGTTCAACGATCCCAGTGTGGCTGCAGGGCCTCCCTGCATATTGATGTTGTAAGTCCATCTGTAGCACATTGACAGCTCTCTTGGAAAACCATTGGAAGATTACTGATCTTGTCATTTTGCAGGAAGGTGTCTTGGAAAACCTGGAAAATAGAACTCTTAGTTAACAGGAGCCACGTGCTACCAATTGCTGTTGTGTATCAATCTGTTCTTCCTGACTCTCTTCTAGTGATGGCAGGAAAAAAAATACAAGATTTGTAGTTAAATTTTAGTTTAAGATTTTAAAAAGCAAAAAAAAATTAGAGTTTTCAAATGTTATGCAGACGTACTAGTTCTAAAATCATTTATTTCTCTGAATTTATCTCTGAAATTAATTTTGATTTGTTAAATCTGGTAGCCCCTGTCTTTTGGCAAAGAAAAAAAATCTAAAAGAAGGGTTTCTATCTTGCTCTCACAGATGTGTCTCCATTCCAAGCACAGCATCTTTACAAACTAAATGACCAAACTTTTGCTGAAATAAGTCATGAAAATACAGACCTCAAACCCACAAGGTGACATGTTTACAAAAATTATGTGCAATTTAGTAGTGTAGGTGTGAAATCAGAGATGGGACTGAGCCCAAATCAGCAAGTGATTGCCCAGCATTTGATCACCGGATGCTCACACACAGATTTGGGGTTTTTAAAGATACCTGAGAAGATGTACTCGTTCAAATTTGTGGTAACTTCCTCACCACCAGTCAGGAGTGGTCCAATGTGTTTGATTTTCTGTTTCTAAATGAGTGAAAGTGTTATCTGTCTGAGTGGGAAGGTGGTGGAAACTCGGTTGAACTGAGAATTTTCATTGTTTTGTCATGTTTTCCCTTGACACCAACGACTAATAAGAAGGAAAAACTAGGCTAACTTATCAGTGAAATCAAGCCATTTTCTCCAGGAACTTAAGATTAGAAACATCTCCATTATTTAACATAACACATGGGAGAGACTTGATATTTACTGGAATCCACTAACAACAATGTAAAACTGCCTCTGTGGAGCACATTTGACTTTGGTCACTTATATTGTCTGCTTTTTTATTTTTCTCTCTTTCTCTCTCTCTCATTCTAAAAGTGAAAAGATTTGATTTTTAACTTTAAGGTAAACGTTTGTTAATTATCTATTCTAGAGCATTGATTTAATTGAGGACTCAGAAGACACATGTCCACCTTTTTACAGATGGTTTACTTAACAGCTACCTAAGACCCATGCTGTCTTCCTTTTCCTGGGACATCCTCTTGAACAACCCACCTCCCCTGTCCTAGCCTCATTGCACTCAACCAGAAGATGGTGGTCAGGATGTCAGCCATGTGTGGGACAGAGAAAACAGGAACATGTATGTCAGAACATAGCCCACTCCACACAGCAAGTGTTTTTGTTTGCCCTGTGATGTGTCTAGCTCTTGCTGAGAAAGCAAAAGATATGTAAACCACAAAGATAAATCATTTGGATTTAGCATGGAGCCAACATTAAATCTCTGCCTTGTATATGCCCTATTTTCCCATGACTATGTCTGACCCACTTAATTTCAAATTTGCAGGTAAGCTTTAATGACATTCGAGATATACAGTGGTAAGAGTTCAGGTGTCTGGCTGGCAACAGTGCTGATGTACTACATGTGGATAAAGTTACACCTGTGCTTGAAAATGAGATTGCATCATCGCTCCTCAAAACAGGATGGAATCTAAAACACACAAATCAAAGAGGAAAGTTTTCAACCTTTTCTTTTCACTAGCTTTATTTTCTTGAAAACTTTATACATAAATAATACATCTATATCACTCCCACCCCCCATTCCTCCTCCTGCTCTCCCATGTCCCCTCTTCCTACCAGCTTCACAAGTTGTTTACATACACAGTACATATCATAACATACACATCACATATATAGTGTTGCTCATATGTACATACATCCAGGGCTGACCACTTGGTATTGGCAGTCTGTGCAGGAGCTCCTCCCTGGAGGGAACTGAATCTCCCTCTTTCAGCAGCCCTTGACCGCTGGTAGCTCTTCATCTAAAGGTAGAGCTGTATGAAAATACCCCTATCGACATTGCCATGTCAGCTGATGCCATTATGCTGGTCTCTTTAGGGCAACTGCATTGTGAGGAATGTATTAGCATGTTTTGCCTGTCATGTCTAGGGGACATCATCCTGGGCCTCTGGCTGGTATAATTTTTTTTTTAATATTTGTTTTTCGAGACAGGGTTTCTCTGTGTTGCTTTGGAACATGTCCTGAACTAGCTCTTGTAGACCAGGCTAGCCTTGAACTCACAGAAATCCACCTGCCTTTGCCTCCCAAGTACTGGGATTAAACGTGTGCTACCACTGCCCAGCAGGCTGGTGTAATCTTTCTACCCTCTTCCATTATTTTTTCTAAAACTTAAATGTAGGGGTTGCATTATATATGAATTAGCTGGGATTGGGCATCTCACAATAATTTATTCTCTGAATTCTGACCAGTTGTGGATCTCTGTAATAATTTTCATTTGTTGTAAAAAAAAAAAAAAGAAGCTTCTTTGAAGAGGTATAAGTCCTACACTGAACAGTGGATATAGTGATAAGTATCTAGAATATGGTTAGAAGTTACAGTGGGTTGCACAATATACATAATGTATATATATATATATTTAAGTACACATATAAAACAATATGGTTTTCAAAGACTTTTTCAAGCACTCTTAGTGTTAACTCTCCTCTATCCCCTGTACTCCCCCTCCTCCCACTTACCAGCTAAAGTCCTCTCTTGTTCTCATCACTCCCTCTGTAGCACCTGTCACCCACTAGTCCTTTCTCTCCAGCTCCATAAAGCATTTTTTAAATGCCACAATCCAAATTATCTGTACAGATGCAAGATGTGGTACCTAGAAACTCTAGCTAAAGGATGAAGGATAGAAGAGGCAAACATGGAGACTCAGGGTTTGGTTAGCAGCCAAGTTACTCTTGCCTTGCCTCATTGCCAACACAGGGAAAGGGCTCACCTTCAGTGGAAATCTACAAACACACCATTGAAATGGTCTGTCCTGTCTCTTTAAGAGACAAGCCCCATCCACTCCCTCCCCTGTCAGCCAAGTCAAGCTGATCTTCAGCTTCCAGCCTGAGTCTCTTCCCTTTTTCCTGCTCTCTCCCAAAGAGGTAACTGCTGCTGTTTCTCTTTCTTTCTCTCTCTCTCTCTCTCTCTCTCTCTCTCTCTCTCTCTCTCTCTCTCTCTGCCTCTCTGCTCTTCTCCCTTCTCCTCTTCTTTGTTTCCCCTCCATAACCCACTAAATAAATATCCAAACTTCATTCTGTCTGTCTCTAACCCTCTGTGGGTCCTCGTGGGACTGGCTTCTCAGCTGGCTGCCCAGCTGAGGTCTCTCACCCACCGTGCTGCTCCTTGCCTGGGATCCGCTGCCCCTGTGGCCCACTGCCTACTGCAGCCACTCGGGGGAACAGTGCCATTTTATTTGTACCATTACAACCATGATGACTGGGAAGCATGATGAGCATCCTAAGGTCAGGTCCTGCCAGTACTTTGTGTTCCTGACACTGTGCCCACCCCCACGCTCTGAAAAACTTTGCCTAAAGTTTTGCTGTAAAATACACAAGACAAAATCCATATTGTAAAGGAAAGTAAGCAGGAATAACGGAAAGCTTAAAGAAAGCCCACATAAAAAGCACCAGAAATCAAAAAACCTATAGTAGGAAAACAAGGCAAATAGAGTGATCTAATTAGAGTTTAGAATCTTTGTTGGGGTCCAAACCCCAACATAAACTATCTCTCTGGACCAGCGCGGAGGCATGGGAATAAAGACACAACTCACATGGCTTTTTTGGGAGGGAGGTTCTCAGTGATCCATCATGAAATCCTGAGTTCACACCCTGAATATTCCTCTCATTTATTCTACAAACAGCCTTTATACCAAAATGTAAACTGAGGGGAAAATTCATTAGCATTCTGTTTCCTAGGTAACCAGTGAATGGCTTTAGTCATGTCCACATCTACCTATGCCTGCTCTGTCAGTAGGGTAAATTAGCATCTCTGTCCCAGGCATCCTCCAAATTACAAAGAAGGAGCAAAACAACATCCTGACCCTGTTAGGGTAGGGACAACCTGTCTGGAAGGCTATGTGACCACCTCAGGTGCAAACTATGGCTTGAGAGCTTGGCTGTCATACCATGTAGAAACATGGGTCTACAATTCTTAAATCCCACATCAAGTTTAAAAAACGTTAGC
>JAQHUG010000033.1:8341838-8361391 GCA_028555095.1 Dicrostonyx torquatus | reverse complement strand
TACACAATGCAATAGTTTTTATCTGTTAAAAACAATGAAATCATGAAGTTTTCAAGTAAATGGATGGGGCTTGGGGAAAAAGATATTCTAAGGAAGGTAATCCAGACCCTCTTCTCTAAAACACAAGAACAAATATGGTATGTATTTGCTTATATGTGGATGTTAGCTCTTAAGCCTTTAATAGGCATACTAATATCAGTAAAACTACATGGGTTAGATATAGAATAATAAACTAGGGGGCAGGGGAAGATCTTCCAGGGAATAGGAAATAGAATAGATAAGTAGAGATAAGGAAATTGGAGAGACTGGAATGGGAAGATTAAACAGATGGGGAAAAGGGTGGATAAGAGAAGGAAGGCAAGGAGGTATAATTAACACTAAGGGCCATTTGAGGGGCCATATGTAAACCTATTAGATTAAAAGCTTATTTAAATATATACATACATGAAAAATTTTAAGTAGAGTCACCAAATAATGGGGGAGACAAAGTCCCAGCTAGACATCTCTTGTCACCAAATGAAGCCTCCAGCCCCAGGATTGGGTTACATCTAATTGAGTTGTTGGCGAAAGGGGGCCTATAGAAAACCCACAAACAACTCAAGCTTTTTCCAAGGACATTGGTTTCTCTCAACAAAGTCATAGTAAGGCCTTTTTCATGAAGATGATACCTATAGAACTCATTGCACACAGAGAATTCAAACTGGTGCTTACATAGACTCTACACCCAACTGATTAGTGTTTATTGTCCTAGAAGTTACTCTGCATGCTACCAAAGGGGAAAAGGAAACACAAACCCAGCTTCCAACCCAGCAATCTACAAAGTGATCTCTCTGCTTTATATGTTGGTGCAACAGTGGCAAAAATGTGTGAATAACCAACCAATACCTGATTAGATTTAAGGTTCCGTCAATGAGATGGAACCCTTCCCCAACACTGCGTGGGTGGCCAAGAGCCCAAGCCTAGATGGGTCATGAACCTTGGGGAAAACCTAGCACTATTGTTCTGCTAAAGGAATATAGCAATAAAGAACTCCTAACAACATTCTGCTACACCCATAAATCAGTGTCTCACTCAGTTCTCACCAGAGGAGCTTTCTCCTGCAGTAGACGGAAACTGTTCCAGAGAAAGATCCACAACTGAACCATGGGCAGCATGAAAGATCTTGGGATACTCAGTCCTGAATGGAATGTCTTTAACATGTTCCCTGACGTGGCCCCATGAAGTGTGTGGAAGAGGAGGCAGAAAGACTCCAGAACCGGAGTGGATGAATGATAAGAAGGAGCAGTGTTGTGTTCCAGACACAACCAGACTGACCCACATGTGAACTCACAGAGACTGTGGCAATATGCATAAGGCCTGCAAAGACCCTAACCCAACAGAGTCCCAGCACTGAGATGGGGAAGTAGACACAAGCTCTTGTTTCCAGCCAAGAAGTTATCTCCAATTACCAACCACTTGGAAAGAAAGAATTAGTTTTTCCAAGGGAATCTCACTGTGTATACAAACCACACTTTAGGTCAGGCCCCATTTCTATTACTAGATAGTTGATACAACACAAACAAAAAAGCATTTTTGGAAATATTTTTTCTCATATTGCTTTGTTTGGGCACTTGTTTTAACTTAAAGCACTAGTCTTTGCTTGTATATTACTGTTTCTAATTCTGTGTTGTTCTGGGTTTTGTGAGGGACGTCTCTCTGTGTGTCTGTGTATCTGTGTATATGCATTTCTTGTGCTCTTTGTTTCTTTTTGTTTGTTTGTTTTGTTTTATTCTTGTTTGTATTTTTTATTTGCCTGCTTTCTTAAGAGAGAGGAAGGATGTATGGAGTTGGAATGGTTGGAAGGATCTGGAAGGATATAAGAAAGGGGAAACCATGATCAGAATGAATTGTATAAAAATAACTTTATTTCCAATTTAAAAAATCTTGACAAAACAATCTATATTATATTTAAAAATGGTACCAGATCAAGTTAAGCAGCATGTCAAATACAGCTTTGTTATAAACTTTCTATAAACTTGCCTGAGTTTTAGTCTTAGAATCACACACACATATGATGTGGGATTCCCCTTTATATGCTGTGAATACCACTGGTTAATAAAGAAGCTGTTTTGGACCTGTGATAGAGCAGAGTAGAGCTAGGTGGGGGAAAACTAAAATTAATGGTGGAAGAAAAGAGGCAGAGTCATAGGGAAGCCCTGAAGCCGGCACCAGAGACAGACATGCTCAAGCCTTGCAGGTAGGCCACAAGCCTCGTGGTAAAATATAAAATAATAGAGATAGGTTAATTCTAGATTTAAGAGCTAGATAGCAAAATGCTTAAGTAACTGGTCAAGTGGTAATTTAATTAATTTAATTATTTCAGGAGTCTGGGCAGTCAGGAAACGAACAAGCCAAGGGTGGCCAGGAACACACTAGCAGCCTCCTACCACACACACACACAAGTACATATTTATTATTATGTGCCATGATCAAGTTGGTCCCACTCAAGAGATGCTATGATGGCTTAATTAATGCAAATCACACAAAAATGAATAATTAAAATCATATGATTATCTCAACATTTCCAAAACTAATTTGACAAAGTTCAACTTCTCATCAAGTTCAATTCTTCTTCATGAGAAAAGCCTTGAACAAATTAAGTGTAGTAGCAAAGGCTGCATACAACTCAGTGCATGCCAACACTGCCAAACAGGGAGACATGGAAAACACGTCCTCTGCCATCAAGATGAAGATAATGGTGCCTGTTCTCACTGCTCCTACTCACCATAGTAATGGTGATTTCTGCGACAGCAATTAGATAAGAGATATGATAAAATGCATATAGATAGGACAAGAGAGAGACAATAACCCTGTATGTAGATGATATGACTCTACTCATGATGAAACCTAGTTTCCACCAAAGACTCTAAGACTGATAAATTTGGTGACGTAAAAGAATGCAAAATCAACACACAAAACCAATAGATTTCATGCATATCAATAACAAATTTACCCAGAAAAAATGTGATAGGTACTCCATTGGCAATGGTCATGAAAAAGGAAATATAAAATACCTAGGAATTAAGTTAGAAAGTAAAAGGTTGCTACAAGAGAAAAAGAAAATGACAAAGATACAAATAAGTGACAATGATTTCCATTTTCACAAATTGGAAGAATTAATATTGGTTAATACCTGTATCACCCAAAGAAATCTATAGATTCAATATGATCCATATTGAACTACCAGTGATATTTTTTAGGAAAAAAATAAACTAAAATTCATAAGGAAGAAAAATACCTTCCCTCATAAAACAAAACTATATAATAACCTGGACACCGATGGTAGTCTTAAGGAAAAGGAACCAACCTGAAGGCATCAGAATACTACAATTTATATACTTCAGAATCATAGTAACCAAAACATAAAAAAAATGCATGTGTATCAGCGGAATAGAGTACTTGTAAATAAGATCATTCAATGATAAGTTTTCTTACCCAAACACAAAACATACATGGTGAAAAAAGGACAATCTCTTTAACAACTGTTGCTTAACTAGATACCCACACACAAAAGGCTGAAATTTGATCTGTATTTATACTTATAATAAAAAATTATAAGTGCTGAAACCCGATACACTGTGGAGTCACTGAGAAAACCAAATAGTGGTTCCTTAAAACCTAGAGGTAGATATGATCCAACTGTCCGGTTCCTGGTATTATAACCACAGAAAATAACAGACAAAACCAATAACTACATACACATGTTTATTGTGGAACTTTCCACCATAGCCAAAACATAGAAGCAGCCTTCGTGTCCATGTTGCTTTTCAAGTTGTTGGAGGAATTCTTGTATTGGTGCCTACCCATCTCTTCCTTCAAATGAGGCTGGAAGTGTCTTTGTGTCTTGGTTCAATCCTTGCAGTGGCTGTTTGAGTATTTGGGAGGTTTTTGGTTTTTGGTATGCTCTGTACTGGCAATGTCTATCTCAGAAAAGTCTCTGAGGACTCTATAAGTCTGCTGCTCTCTTGGTCTTCTCTTCTGGTGTGCTCTCTTGGTACTCTCTCTTAATCCCTTCCATGTTGTAGCAAGCTCTCAGCTCTTAGGTGGGGTGTGGCTAGTAGCTTTGGGGGCCCAGTGGATGGGTTTGGATTTTGGGTTTTGGGGGAGCCTACCCACTGGAAACTCCCTGCTGGCTGGCTAGAAAAGCCTAGGGAGTTGGGGGAGAGGCCCAGGGTTTTGTCCCACTGGGGAAGTCCTAGAGAGCAGGGTGTCCTGCTGTGTGGCTGTTCACTCACCTCTTAAGTCCCCTCAGTATTGGAGCAAGCTGTGTTTCAGAGTTCCACTGAGGTTTCATGTATATTTGGCCTTGTTCTTTATTCTGTATGTATAGTGTTTTGATTATTATGTGGTGAAGGAACTTTACTTTCTTTCTTTGATTCAGTCTATTTGGTGTTTTGCAAGCTTCTTGTATCTTCATATGGATCTCTTTCTTTAGGTTGGAAAAGTTTTCTTCTATGATTTTGTTGACTATATTTTATGTGCCTTTGAGCTGAAGTTCTTCTTCTATACCTATTATTCTTAGGTTTGGTCATTTCACAGTGTCCCATATTTCCTGGATATTTTGTGTTAAGCTTTTGTAAGATTTAATGTTTCGTTGAGCTGATGAGTCTATTTCCCCTATTGTATCTTCAGCACTTGAGATTTTCTCTTCCATCTCTTGTATTTTGCTGTTTATGCTTGCATTTGTGGTTCCTGATCATTTTCTCATAATTTCTGTTATTATGATTCCCTTGGTTTGGGTTTTCTTTATTGTCTCTATTTTGGTTTTGAAGTCTCAAATCATTTCTTTCACCTGTTTAATTGCTTTTTCTTGGTTTTCTTTAAGGGATTTGTTGATTTCTTCTAATTTTTTGTCTTTTCCTCCATTTCTTTGAGTGAATTTTTCATTTCCTCTTCAAGGGCCTCAAACATTCTCCTAAATTACTTTTCAGGTTGTTTTCTTCTGTTTCATGTATATTTGGTTGTTCAAATCTTGCTGTTGTAGGGCCACTAGTTTTTATTGGTGTTGTATTGCTCTTTGTGATGTTGAATGTGTTCTTACCTTGTCTACCCATCTTTTCCTCTGATTGGTATAGTTGGAGCTGTCTGTATCTCTGGTGATCAATCTTCCAGTTGCCAGTAGATCCAAGACTCAGATGGTTACTCCTCATGCTGCAGTCAGGGCCATGGTTCTAGTCACCCTGGAGGTCACTCAGTGCTTCCTGGGGGCACTCTGTAATACCGGGGGTCATTTGGGCCTGCTCCCATGGGTGTTGCTTGCTTAGAACTGCTTTTGCTGAGGTTGCTGCCCTGGGCCCACTCTGGCAGAGGTCACTGGCTCAGGCATGCTCTGGGGGAGGTTGCTGGTTTGGGCCTGCTCCAGCAGAGGTCTCTGGCTCAGGCCTGCTCTCTCAGCAGTCAGTCCCTTGTACCTGCTTCTGTGGGGGTCACTGCCACAGGCCTGCTCTGCTGGAGATTGCTCAAGAGAAACTATCTTGGGACAGAATTTGGGTCAATGATGGATTCCAGAACCACATAGAACTAGTACATCATTTTGAAGGGGGAAGAGAAAAGTTACTAAAGAATTTTGAATTTAGTCAAGTTATCATCTACATATGAGGAAGAGAGAAATGCTCTGACACATAGGTAATTTTTAAATGTGTAGTTCTTACATTTTAAAAAAAATGTTGTTAGCATTATTCCAGCTGCCTGAAAAAAGAATCTAAATCAACATCCAAGAGAAGGGTGATTCAGGGAAGAGAAGAGACAATAAACTTTTAAAGGAACCTAGGAAGCTTTCAAAATTATTTTAGGTAGTTTGGCCTTTGCCCTAACGGAATTTCTGAATCTCTTATATCTTGAGCTGTGTAGTGCTAGCAGTCTATCTGTAGACAGTTGCTCCTCTTGAGGAGAAACCTATCACATGAAGAAATTATCTTTGCTGCTGTATGGATTAGAAGCCAGGAGAGAATGTTAAAACCTACCTGGAAGGTCTTTCTGCCAAAGTAGCTAAATCTGGAGATGCTACATTCATTGTCTACCTATTCGGCACATACCAACATTTCCATCAGAGAAAGCCGAGATCAATATCTGTGAGCAATCCTTCTTTAAGCCTGGGGATTAGCTTTGTCTGGTGTTCAGTCCTTCAGTGCTGCATCTTCTTGATGCACACAATCATAAGAGTTAAGCTCACCATTTCTTCTCATGTATCCAGAAGGAACACCAAAGACATAGATGAAAGATGACATATATAGTTAGAGTCACCTTTTTTAACCACTCACGGCTGAACTTCTGATTGGTCTCAATGTGAGAAGACTCATTATGAGACTCTAGCCTGACTCCTATAATAGTCTAAATCTGTTCATTTAATAAGTCAATGGCTTATAAAGTATAAATTGTTTTGAAGTTATATTTTTTAAAGGTATTTTTAAATGCTTTCTAAAAAGACAAAGATCTTTCTTTCTCTATGTTTTAAAGGGCCAAATATGCTGTTCACTGTTTTTGGATAACTGTGGCTAACCCTCCCCTTGAAATCCCTGTAAATTATTTTAATCTTTCTTCGCTCAAAGCATATTCACACAATGAAGTGACCACTTACAGAATAAGACATTTAAGCCTTGTATGGTAACACATTCTTATAATCTGAGCATGTGGATTGTGAAGACAGGAAGATCAGGAGTTCAAGGACACCTTTCTCTACAGAGTGAGTCTGGAATCAACCAATGCTATGTGAAACCTTGTCACAAATAAACCAACCAACCAAAGCAAAAATTAGAATGCAGGAATTAGATGAAAAACTACAATTCAAGACTATGATAGTTTGAATGTAATTGGCTCCCATAATCTCATAGGAAATAGCAATATTAGGACGTGTGGCATTGTTAAAGTGAGTATTGTCTTGTTGGAGGAAATGTGTCACTGTGGGAGTGGGCTTTGAGGTTTCCTGTGCTCAGGATACTGCCCATTGTGTCAGTCAACTTCCTGTTGCCTACAAGATGTTGGACTCTCAGCTACTACTCCAGCACCACATCTGCCTGCTCCCTGTCAAGAAAATAATGAACTGAACCTCTGAAAGTGTTAAGCATGCCACTCCAATTAAATGTTTTCCTTATAAGAGTTATGGTGGTCATGGTGTTTCATCAGAGCAATAGAGACCATCCTGAAGACACTGGCATATATATTTTGTTTTTACCAACAGAAGGGACATCTTAGAATGTCAAGTAGATTGATGTTTAGGGGGCATGGCATAATAAGGGCAAGAGTGTTTCTAAAACTGCCTTATAAATCTTCATTTTCACCTGAAGAGTTGGTTTCCTGGATAAGATGAAGTAAATGCATTGTGCATAAACCATTCACAGCCTCCTCAGTACTTGTGAATATTTTCCACATCTGATAGTATGGCAATCAAGAACTCTCATAGCTTTTACTGTGCTTAGGATATAGAATACACAAGAATAGATTAATTTTATCTCTTTTTAAGTATAAAATTTTCATTGCTTTTCATTTTTTTTCCCTCTGGGCTTCAATCCAAGTATCTCATTTTTTTCTGTAAGCATGGCTCATGGGAAAAATTGAATCAGCCTCTCTCTAGCATATGCTGATGGATATGTGGGATCATTTTGGGGGCTGTAATGAATTTGTAGTATGAAGCTGCTAGTTCATTTTCTCACTGCCTGGTACCTCAGACCCAAAATAACCACACAGAAACTATATTATTTGCAATACTGCTTGGCCAATAGCTTAAGCATATTTCTGGCTAACTCTTATATCCTAAGCTAGCCCATTTCCATTAATCTGCCTATTACCACATAACTGTGGTTTACCAGGTAAAGTTCCAGTGTCTCTCTCTGGCAAGGCTACATAGCTTCTCCTGACTCCACCTTCTTTCTCCCAGCATTCAGTTTAGTTTTCCCTGCCTAGCTCTGTTCTGCTAAGCCACTGGCCAAAACAGCTTCTTTACTCATTAACCAATAAAAGCAAAACATAGACAGAAGAACCTCCGACACCATGAATTAAACAGGGACTAATATAAGTTAAGACAAGGAATCTCTTGACAAGACCAGGGTAGAATGTGATCCAGAGTATCTACTGGTACCAATTTTAAATAAATTCCTTTAAAAAGGAATTTTAGAGGCAAATTTTGTGAATAAACACAGTGAGTAGCAAATTAGAAATAGAGGCATGTGCATAAAAGAAAAGCAAAATAAGAGGAGTAAATTCATCCCCTTGGTGTTAGGAAATCATATTAGAATGCATTGAAGAATGCACAGATAACATATGAGTTTAAACATCAATAATATCTAGAGGTAGAACAAGGAATCCAAAGCCAGGCTCAGCTGCACAGCTGTATACAAGCCAGCTTGAGCAACATATAATCCTGACTCAAAAGCAAAATAAACAAACTATTAAAAGTCTTAGAAGGAAAGTGATAGAAATTAGGTCTGAAATAATCTACCTGCCACGAGGCACAATATATGGAGTGAAAATGGGAGAAGAATAGATAGATATTCAAGGCTAAGGTGGGGTGAAGAGTTCATGGGCACTGGGTTATCAGGATTGCTATAGAAATTTTCTCCCATGCATAATCTTTTAAAGTAGAACTAAACACTAGCTTTAAGATTCCATGGCTATAGCAGGGCAGTGGTGGCTCATGCAATCCCAGCACTTGGGAGGCAGGTGGATCTCTGTGAGTTTGAGGCCAGCCTTGTCTACAAGAGCTAGTTCCAGGACAGGCTCCAAAGCTACACAGAAATCTCTGTCTCAAACAACAACAACAACAACAAAAAATGACGCAAGGATTCCGTGAGAGCAATGAACAAGACACGCTGAACACAGCATGACAACAAACATCACTCCATGAGTATTCAGTGGTACACAGTGAAGACTTTACTGTGTCAAAAGACAGACAGTAGCACCTTTTATGTGCTGTCTATGTAGCAAAATTTGAGCACTTAAGGCAAAGATTTTTGTCTTTTAAGTATGGAAAGAAATCAGGAAAATAAGTCTAAGAGGTTTAAGCTACAAACAAACTGCATAGGTATGACATGTCTTACAGGGGGTTTTGAAGTTGACCTTCATCTGCTCTTACATCTAGAGAAACAGAGAGAACACAAATGAGAGCATTCAGTGGGCAGAGGTGCCTGCTGCTGATCCTCAGGTTTGAGCTGTGCCCTCAGGATTTTAATGGTGGGGAGAAGAGAATTGAGTCCATTTGGATTTCCTCTGTTATCTATGGCAGCACCATGATACACACACACACACACGAGAGAGAGAGAGAGAGAGAGAGAGAGAGAGAGAGAGAGAGAGAGAGAGAGAGAGAGATGCACACACAATAACAAATGCAATAAAAAGTTTTAAGAGAAGAATTGTGAACTGAGAGGCTGAAAAAAACATGAGCAAAGCAGGCTGATAATTTCCTTTCTAACGAAATTCAGGACATTGAGTAAGAACCTAATAGGAACTAATTATCAACCACGGTAGATCACGCAATCCAGCAAGTCTGCCATCAACCTGTAATCAATCCAGTGCCAGACGGACTTGCCTATGCAAGTGATAGCACAGATCAGCAAGATAAAAGGAGCCCCAACTTTAGAAAGAATCAGTCAGAACTGAGTGTTGGAAGAAACCTTCCACAAACAAGACAAACAAACCGGAAAAGACAGTAGGGCCAGGAATATGGGCTTGCTTACGAGATTAAAGAAACAGTCAAAGAAATTTGGCCAAGACAGAAAGGCGGATCCCTTCCTGTTAATTTCCAGGGGTAAGGGTGAGAGAGGGTTGGAAGATAAATATTTTGTAACTAAGATATGAAGCCAGGTTGATTTGTGAAGCCATGGAATTTTGGTGAGATAGTCTCTGTGTTTACAAACTTATTTCTCAGACTGGAATTGACTAAGGGTATTTTCCATTCTCCTCTGAAACATTCCAGGAAATTCTCTCAGTAGTCAGCCATCCTCAGGTCTTTGGGATCCAAATGGTGATGGACTTACCAAGAATGCTTTGGAGGCAGGATGAAGCAGAGGTAGATTGGTTTTTTTTTTTTTTTCAGGCCAAGAGTAGCTCCCAGACTCCAAGATCCAACTTCAAGATCCCCTCTTCATTAGCAGTGTGTGCACCTAGCATCGTGACACCGCGTCACACAAACTGATGTCAGCAGAAAACTGTTGTCTCCAGACTTACTTTAGTCAAGAGTCTAAGCCAAGGGTGAGGGAAATTCTAAGAACCTGAATATGAACACCATTCCTTGTAACCACATAAACAAGACTTTTCTTGATGTGACTCCTAACTTCCGGCAAACTGTGCTAATCTCTGACCTAATCTCCCATTCACATGTCTCTCTGTTTATTCCCATCTGTCAGGCAGCATCGTACAGTTTAATGCATAGAGAGAAAACTAGTTATGTAACCTTGTGCCATTTTAGATAGGTTGCTTAAGATCCAGGGCAAAGTCACTAACAATCTCTCTGGTCAGTTCAAGTTCTCCTGGCAGGACATCACTAGCTAGTCTATTTTAGAAGGAACATTTTCCAGACCACAGGGAAGCTACAATATTTTCTAAGCAGAAAAAATCACTGAGAGGATTAATTTTAATAAGCAAACTTTTTTTCTGCCAATGGATGGACCCAAACTTTCCTACAATGTACAAAAGAGCCACATCTTCATGATATGTTAATTGGAATTTATTAAATACTGAAATTTTTAGGAAAAGTCATGTGACATCTAAGTCTAAAGAAGTAGTTTGTGTTTGCATTTAATTTTGTTTCTAACCTAAGAGAGGACCTCTTTAAAGTTTGAGGTGTAATTGTATGCTACAGAACATATAGATCCTAAATATTCTGAGTTTTGCTGAAAGTGTCTACCTCTGTAGTCACACCTCCCAGTCCTTCAGAATTACTACATAGATGCACTCAACCAGCACCTATAATTGTTTTTCTGGCTCCCTTTTTCCTATTCTAGAACTTCATACAAATGAAATTACCAGTTCTATGTCCACATCTTCCACTTAACAAAATGGTTTAGAATTACATCCATGTAGTCACAGGTAGTAGCACTCCTTTGTATTGCTGAATGGACATGTGTGACTAAAGCTATTATCCTAGTGATAGAAATTTGCTGCTGTGCAAAAAACTGCAACTGAAACTGCTGTACACTTTCTTGTACAATGAAAATTTTATTTTCATTGGTCTTTGTAAATATCTAGGAAAGGAATTTCTGTCATAGGATGTAGGCATGTTTAATTTTATAATGAAACATGTGAGTGGATGTATAGACTCTCTCTCTCTCTCTCTCTCTCTCTCTCTCTCCTCTTCTCTTCCACTGATGTGTTGTCTCTACAGAGGTTTCTTGATTGAAGTTTTAGTGATAGATTAATAAATTTCTCCTACACCCTTGATCTTTGTTATGTCTGTTTTAAGGCTTTCTTTCAACTCCATATATATATATATATATATATTTAGAATTGAAATTTTTTCTACAAAATTAATGCTTGAGTTATAAGATATCCCTCTTCACCTGATAAAATTTCTTCTTTTAAGTTCCATTAATATCAGTATATGCTTTCTATTTTTATTTGATTGATATTTGTGTGGTATATCTTTTCTCTATCCTTCTACCTTAGAGCTGAACTTTAACATTCAAGGCATAGATCTTATAAACTGAATATATATAACAATGTTTTTATTGTTTTCCAGTGCAGCAGTTTTTAATATTAATTGATATCTAATTGGGGCATGTATTACTTTTTCATTTGTGAAATGGGTGATGTGTTTCATTTATTATCATAATATTTGTTTTTATTTGTCTCATATTGTCTGCCTGTTTCTTCATTCTTTGTTTCTTTTCTTTTTGATAGTTATTCTTTCATATTTATCCTTTTTGGCTTTTTAGCTGTTCTTCAAAGCACATAGTGATTGTCCAGAGCGGTTCAAGTTTATTTAATGTACCACACTTTGATATGCACATCCTGCTTCAACTTCCCATGTTCATTCTTCAAGCTCCTGTTCTTATATATTCTAAATTTTCCATATTACATTGTTACTTTTTTCTCCCAGTCATTAATCTTTTTAAAAACTTAAAAAATAGAATTTTACCTTTTTAATTAGAGAGAAAAAGGGAGATGATGTGGGATGTCCTTCTGTATATGTGTTGCTTTCATTGGTACTTGAATAAAACTGTTTTAGTCAACAAAGAAAACCAAACAATAGAATTTCAAATGTCTTTTATATTTATCCATATACGTCTATTCCTAACACTCTCCATTCTGGTGCCAGGACCTACTTTCCGCTGGAACTACTTTCTTCTTCTCAATGAATGCTTTTTAAATACTAAAATATTTTCTTTGAGTTTTAAAAAAGATTTTTACTTTGTATTTTGTTTTTGGTAATTTAATTATGCTCTCTCTAGCCATATATAGTTTTCAATGTGCTTGCCCTCTTTGGGATATTTGAGTTGATAATTTTCACCAAATTTAGAAATAATTTTATTGTTGTTTCTCCAAATGTTCTTGTCTGCATGAGGTTCACTATGGTCTTTCTCTGAGGATACAATTACATACACATTAAATGACTTTACATTCCTTAGAATGTTTTGTTTGGTCTTATTATCTTGTTTCATGGATGCCCTGTTGCTTCACATTTGGAAAAATTGAAAGTCGCTTTTCAAAATGATAAGAGAAAACGCTCATGCCTTTTCCTTTAAGATTCTTTTGATTCAGTAAACAGATTTTGGGAAGAGTTTCCAGAGAGAAAAAGTCATGAGCTTATGAGCAAACTTTCAACTTAGAATTGAACTTTAGGGTTTTTTCCCCCTTTTTTAATGGATTTTTTTGTAGTAAAAGTGGTGGCTATGTCCCCGCCAAGGAGCAGAGCTGTTTTCCCAGTGCCTGGCTCCCAGCCATGGGCCTGCTTTTGGCCCTGGCTAGCTTATACCCAGAATAATTACACACAAACTGGATTTATTTAACACACTGCCTGGCCATTAGTTCTAGCCTCTATTAGCTAATTCTTACATCTCATTTCAACCCATTTTTAAAAGTCTGTAAGTCACCATGAGGTAGTGGGCTTACCGGGAAGACTCAGCATGTCTGACCCTGGCGGCTTCATAGTGGCTCTCTCTGAGCCTTCCCTATCCCAGAATTCTGTTCGGTCTACTCTGCCCACCTAAGGGCTGCCCTATCAAAAAGCCAAGGCAGTTTCTTTATTTAACCAATGAAAGCAATACAAAATACAGAAGAACCCTCCTACACCAAATTTTTATTGAGCTCTACATTTTTCTCTGCTCCCCTCCCTGCCTCTCCCCTCTCCCCTTCAACACTCCCTCAAGGTCCCCATGCTCCCAATTTACTCAGAAGATCTTGTCTTTTTCTACTTTCTACTTTCCATGTAGATTAGATCTATGTAAGCCTCTCTTAGTGTCCTCATTGTTGTGTAAATTCTCTGGGATTGTGGTACGTAGGCTGGTTTTCTTCGCTTTATGTTTAAAAACCATCTATTAGTGAGTACATGTGATAATTGTCTTTCTGTGTCTGGGTTGCCTCACTCAAAATAATTTTTTCTAGCTCCATCCATTTTCCTGCAAAACTCAAGATGTCATTATTTTTTTCTGCTGTGTAGTACTCCATTGTGTAAATGTAGCACATTTTCCTTATCCATTCTTTGGTAAAGAGGCATTTAGGTTGTTTCCAGTTCTGGCTATGACAAACAAAGCTGCCATGAACATAATTGGGCACATGTCCTTGTGGTGAACTTCAGGTTCTTATTTAATATCCAGTTTATGCTTGTGTGATGTGAGATGTCATTCTTATATGTGTTGCTTTTATTTGCTAATGAATAAGCTGTTTAAGCCAATGGCTTGGCAGGATATAGCCAGACCAGAAGAGATATATAGAGAGAGTAGGCAGAGTAAGGGAGATGCCATGTAGGTGCCCGAGAAGATAGACGCCAGAACATTACCTAGAAAGCCAAAGCTTCATGGAGATACACAGAATAATACAAAGGGGTTAATTTAAGATTTAATTAAGAGATAAACTAGGAATATGCATAAGCCATTGATCAAGCAGTGTTGTAGTTTCTGTATGATTATTTGGGTCTGGGCAGCCAGAAAACAAATGAGCAGTCTCTGCCTACAAATGGCATCCATATGTTTGGGGCTAACCTGCATGGCCAGCCACATACTTTGGGTCTGGTTGCTTGTATATAAGTAGCTGAGAGTATGCCAGTCACTTAGCACCCCAAACTGTGTGGAGGCCTAAAAAATGTGGGCCCATTTCCACATTGTCTGATGGTTAGAGAGTTGGAGGTTGTTCAAATGATGGACAAGTTGCACAACCCAACTCAGGATGTGATTGCTTGGTTCTTTTAACATAAAAATAGCTCATTCAAGTAGGTCCATGCCATCCTGTCTGGTTGTCAGGATATGCAAATGTACTTCTGCTCCCTTTTTTGTAACTATGTGATCACATGGGGAGGGGCTACCTTCAGGATATGTGATCTAGAGCAGCTTCGCTAACCTACACAACAGAATGCTAATGATTTGATATGTCAGAGTGGTAAAGTGATTGGTTGAGTTGTCCTACTTATCTGTTAATAAAGTCCTTTGTTACCTTCTCCTTGTGTTTACATTATATATAAAAGCTATGAAAAATAAACACAGGTGATTAAGTAATCACTGGAATGACCTCCTGGTATTATTCTATGGTTGCTGTATTATTATTTTTTATGTGCCTCATATTCTTTACATATTTCTAAATTCCCATACCCCTACCCTAGCAAGAGATGCTTTTGTCAAGGCTGGTCCTCAATATGCTTGGGAAAGCAGCTAGATTGGGTCTGTTAGGAATGCACAAGCAGGAAAGCATGGCAGATTCCTGCCATACATGGAGACATTTCCATGCAGTATGGCAGATTTAGCTTTCACTCAGACAAAAGGGTTTATGTGCTACATTGTGCTTCCCAGAGTTGAGGTGGTGAGCATGTTTTCCAACCAACATTCTCAGAGCTGGTGGTAAAAATACCTCTGCTGTATTGAAAGTCCAAGAGAGCTCAAGCCAGCATCTGGGGCTTCTGCAACCACTCTGTTTACTATTTTAAAATGCTCCTTGTTGGAAAAGGATTTCAGATACTGAATAGGACACATTCAGACATAAAATATCTCTAAATGAGACACAGTGTGCTTAAAAATGTATGTAGGCTTGGGAGAGAGAGTATAAAAAGAGTATAGACAGTTATAAAGAGACAGTAAAATAGTATAAAAGAATACAGACAGTCATAGATTAAAGGATTAAAGAAAAATAAGCCAAATAAAAATGGAAAATAAACAGAGGTTCTGCATATTATTGTGTTTTCTTTGAATTTTTTGACTGCAGAGAGACATTTGATTCTGGAGACTGATAAGTTAAACCAACATTAAGGTATCTTGACTTCGAAATTTGGGTTTAAACATATGTTGCTTTGGAAAAGAGGTTCTGCTTTTGTTTCCATAGAGGATGAGAACCTGTGGATTCTTTCCAGGCTAATGTGGTTTGATGGAAGAAGATCCCCCCACCACAAAAGTTCTCCAGGAACCCTAAAAATACTTCACCCAACAAAAAGCAGGAAGCATTTTGGAGAAGATAATGCCCAAATTCCTAAAATGATTGTTCATAAACGATTGTTTTCATTTAAAGAGGGATATAATATAGAGAAGAATACTTTGCATTGCTACAGATCTTGGTCTATTGAATACAAATTTAAAATCAAATTCATTATACTGTGTATATGCATTTTTGCTCTTATTTAAAGTATTGTACTTATGCAGCTCATTTAAAAGCATATTATATAAATAATAGGTATTCATTTATAATAATTAAGCTTGTCGTCATGTTAGTTAGATTTTTCTAGATATATAGAGATAAATTTCAGGTAAATAATCTTCAACACTTCAAAGACCTACAGGATATGGCATTTAAAATGTTTAAAGAATGTAGACTTTTCTCAACAGTGAGACATGTCTGCTTCTGGCAGCACCAATTACTTCAGAGAGGTTAATAGGCATTAAACAAACTCATTATGGAATTTGCCTTCAATGTGACAAGGCTAGCCATTTGGACAAGAAACTGTTCTTGCCTGGACTGCTTGATGGTATGCTGTATGAACTGGACATGCAAGACCCCCCCCAAAAAAAATAACTGCTAAACATTCCAAAAGATGGGATGGTCCTTCAGGGTTCCTGCTTCATAGAAGAAATTGCCAGACATTCTGCAGGACATAGAAAAAAGTGACTGACAAACTGCCAATATAGGCAGAAGAAATCTTCAAATTTCCTGCTTCATGGAAAAGTCTGCTGGATACTATAGGCCTGTAGGCTGAAGATGGATGCCCAACATTAAAGAAGAACTTCGGGTGAGTGTCCAGGCAGCAAGATGTCTCTGTCAATTCTAGAGTTTTAGAAGTTGCTTGCAAAGCACTTCTTGTTTACTTAGGTAATATTATATCCTTCTGGAGTCTTTGATGGAGTTGAAGACTAGATAGTTATAGTTTTCCTTAGTTATGATAAAAGATAAATTAGGTATGAAATTTTAGACTCACAAAAAAGTATTGTAACTGTAATTCTTGCTTGATAACTGGCCTTTATTTAGACAGAAAAGGGGAGATGATGTGGGACATCTTTCTCTATATGTGTTGCTTTTATTGACTAATGAATAAAGCTGTTTCAGCCAATGGTTTAGCAGAATATTGCCAGACTGGAAGAGGTATATAAAGAGAGTAGGCTGATTCTACAGGGAGATGCCATGTAGCTGCTGAAGGAGACAGATGCCAGAACTTCACCTGGTAAGCCACAGCCCTATGGCAATACATAAAATAATGAAATTGCTTAATTCAAAATGAATGACCTAGCTAGAATTATGCATAAGCCATCGGCCAAACAGTGCTGTAATTAATACAGTTTCTGTGTGATTCTTTGGGTCTGGGTGGCTGGGAAACAAACAAGCAATCTTCATCTACACTTTTTTTTTTTTTGTCACACAGAAAAGTTTTGTTCCCAATCAACCACATACATGCAGGCTTGTAACATGTCATCCATTTTTATTTTTGGAGTAACACATGGGGGTTGTATGCCTTCATATATGTTCATGTGTGTGTATGCATGTGTTTCCATGGAGGTCAGAGGTACATATATGTTCCTGTGTATATTTGCACATTTGTATACAATGTGTTTGCATGGAGGTCAGAGGTTGGTGTATCTTCCTCACTTGTACCCCATCTTAGTGTTTTGAGACCAAGTTTCTTATTGAACCAGCAGTCTTCAGATTTGGCCAGACGGACAGGCCAGCAAGTCCCAGGATCTTCCTGTCTCTGCCTCCCCAGTGCTGGGATTACAGGTTGGCATCATTGCACTTGGCTTTTAATGTAGATTCTAGGGGGCTGAAGTCAGGTCTTTATATTTGTGCAGTAAACACAATACTGACAGAATCATCTCCTTTGCCCTCTATGTATCATTTCTAAAATAAAGTATTAATTTTACTATGAAAAATATGGATTAAAATACCTTTCCATCTCATTTTTTTTCTTATAACATATCAAGATGATTAAAATCATTAGACACATTTATTTTATCTATCTGGCTATGGTATCTCCCCAACATGAATTTGAGTTTATTTCAGGTTTTTTTTTAAGGTTATTTATGAAGTATTGTTATTGCCTAACTTTACAAAGAATTCCCATGATTCCAAAGTCAAATTCTAGAAGACATGGGTGTTTTTTGTTATGTTTTTTTTGTTTGTTTTTTGCTTTGTTTTGTTTTTGTTTTGTTTGCTTTTTGTTTTGAGATAGGGTTTCTCTGTGTAGTCCTGTCTCTTAGGAATTCACTCTATAGATCAGGCTGGAATTAAAGGCATGCACCACCACTGCCCTGCCAAAATACAGTTTTTAAAGACCCATTTTCTCTTTTCTTCAGTTTTTTGACACAGAGTATCTTTATGTAGCCCCCACTGTCCTGGAACTCACTACATAGAGCAAGCTAGTTTTGAGTTAGCAGAAATATGCCTGCCCATGCCTCTGCCATCTTTTCTTCCTCCTCTTCCTCCTTTGCACCTGCCTCCCAAGTGCTGGAATTGCAAGCATCCACCACCATGCCTAGCAAGACTCAGTATTTTTCTTTGCTTATTTTACACTATTTCTTCCCACCAAGAGGTAGCCATTTTAAAATTTTTAGTTTTCATTTTTTGAACATACAAATATACAAATGTATCCATGAAAATGCCTATGTCTGTGTATCTATATATGAATCTGTAGAGATATGTTATATTTTTTTAATAATACTGTTAGTTGGGCTTTCTTAAATGCTCAAAAAATCTTACAATACAGAATAGGAATTTTACAAAACAAAACCAGCTTGATTGTGGGGTTGTGTCTGTTTGAAAATTATTTTGGTTTTCATAGAACCGTATACCACAAGACCAGCATATTTTAGAGTCATCAGCTAAAAGGGAGTAAAATTGGGTGTTCACAGACACGTGGGGTTTAGTAAATGGAAACTGTTGATTTTCCCAACACCACAAGAGTTCATTTTTAGCTTATGGGTGATGGGGCTGGCCCTTAACCATAAATTTGGTTCAGCAGTTTGCCCCTCCCTCGGCCTCTCCTTTCATCTTCGGCATTGCTGCTGATCCTATTTTATTTGTTTTTCCAGCATATCTGTGCTTGAGGGAGGAGAAGTGCGGTAAGAACTGTCAGTTCTGCCTACAAGACGTGCTTTCCCCAGGACTGTTACTGCAAGCATCCACCTTCTCTCATCCCAAGTTACTCTTCTGCAGAAAAGCCTGGAGCACCTTCATCTTCAGATTTAAGTGCACTCCAGTCTGTGACCAGACCTAGGTAGGGAGTTATGTTACAGCCACCACACTCACATGTAGTTGGCCTGAACTCTATACAAACATTAGTTTTCTGTGCCATTTGCTTGGTCTCTCGCCACTCTTGCTTGGATCGCAGATCTCTCATTTACATGCTGCCCATTTTTCTCCTCCTCAGCATACCTGCCCTGAAGGCCATCTTACCGTCTGCCCTGTCCTCCCACAAGCTGCCCACTCCAACACAGTGTTCCACACTTCGCTTGGCAATCATTCTTTTCATCCACTGCTTAACTCCCTCTGATAGCCAGATAATCACTAACACTACTGATCTCACAAGGACTCAGCAAACACCAAGTCCAAGTCAGCTTCAGCAAACAGCTCTAAGGCATCAAATCGCTCTCAGCTCTTGTACCTACTACAGAGCCCCAAAAACCCCAACTCTTTTGTTCCTGCTTGAGTGAGAGAAACACAGGGTCAACAAGTCTGCTAGCTTGTAATTCACTCCTTAAACTTATGAATGATAGGAATATGGGCAAGTTATTTGACCTATGTGTGCCTTGGTTTTCTGATCAGGAACATGAGCACAATGGCCACCTCTGTCATGGTAGTTGAGAGTGTTAAACAAGTCTTGTATGTAAAATTCTTAGAACAGTGTTTGGTGTATTTCTCAGTATAATATTGTTTGTGCTGCATTTGTTTAACTCTGTGAA
>JAQHUG010000033.1:8313095-8340610 GCA_028555095.1 Dicrostonyx torquatus | reverse complement strand
TATGTACGTGTATATGTTCATGAATGTGTCCATGCATGTGGAGGTCAAAGACCAATGTCAGGTGTTTTCTTCATTTGCTCTCTACCTTAATTTTTGAGACAATGTTTCTCACCAAACTTGGAACACACTGGTTTGATGGGATCGGTTGCTCAGCAAGCTCCTGGGACCCTCCTATTTCTATCTCCTCAGAGCTGAGATCCCAGCTCTGCACTATTGTGCCTGGCTGTTATTTTACATGGATTTGGGGTATCAAACTCAGATCTTCATGTTTGCATTTCCAACATTGTCAAGACATGCAATACTTACAGGAGTAACTACAGAGACTCCTAGCTGGTCAGTGTGTTCATGATAAGGGCTTGAGTACTCAGTCATAAAGAGAACATCTATATCTCCCACTCCACATTTCATGGAATAGCACAGAAGAGGGGCAGAAAGAATATAAGAACTAGAGGACAGAGCAGGACACTGTAGAGTGCAGACTTCTGGGCACAATATGACCATCAAAGTCTTTTTAAAAAAATTTAGACTCTAGTTTCTTTGTTTGGGGGGGTGGGGGATGTGTGTGTCATAGTCCACATGTGGAGGTCAAAGGACAACTGTGGGAGACAATTCTTTCATTTAACCTTCCGGGTCCCAGGAATCAAACTCCAACCATCAAGTCATGTAGCAGGCAGTGTTACCCACTGAACCAACTTGCTGGTCCATATCATTGCCATCTTGGATTCACAGGAATGTGATTAGCTACACAGTACTTGCAAAGATAAGGCCTATCAATATCCCATCATGGAGCAGGGAGGGGCACAAGAATCCCCCAATCCCCAAAACCCTGAGTATCTGTAAGCAGATAATGCCTTCTGGAAAAAGAAGTGATATTTTTGCCCATGATATAGCCACTGGTAAAGTGTCTGTGCTCCTGTAAACAACCTCCCCTCCTATGCTCTCATAAGTAACCCTGATGATACTCATAGTGTCCCCAAAAACTAACAAAATCCAAAAAGGGCATGATAGTAGTGGGGGAACTAGTTGGGAAGATGAGCAGAGGAAAATGACCAAAATATATTACATACATGTATAAAAATTGGACAATGAAACCAATTAGTGTGCATAATTAATATGTTTTAATAATATATTATATATAATTATATAATATATGTATATATGCACTAATAGAAACAGTTTTCAAAATGCCCTATACCCTTAAAGTGGCTATCTCCAGTTAAAATTCCCTCTCTTTAGTCTGGCTAGAAGAGAAAGTACAAATTCCATTTCTTTGATCTCTCCCAAAGAAGTGCACTTTTAATTTTATTCCACCCAGTAATTAGTGTAATGTTTGGTGCACTCTTATTATAAGCTCAAATAAACAAGAAACCATCCTTTTGATTTTCTCATGGCTTTACCTTAGCCACAAAATAGGATCTTTGTCTGGCCAACCCTCTGTTCGGGCCCGCCCTCCAGGAAGAGGATGTGTAGCTGGCTCTGTGAGACAGGGCTCTTGCTCTTTTCACCACATTAACCTCGGAAAGAAACTCTTACATTAGTCAGGAAGTTGTAATCCGGTCCCTCCTCCTGGTCCGCAATCAAAGCTTGGAGCCAGCTGGTATCCTCCACAGGACTGGAGATCTCTCTTGTAGATCAACTCTATCTGCCTGTGAGCACAAGGTCAAGCAGCAGGGTTTAGAAAGGAATTGCAGGAAACCAGTTTCTTCTTTGGGCTCAAGCCATGCTTGTCAATTCATTTTTACTTGTGATATTGATCATTTTCCTGGTCTGATTTCCCCATTTCTTATTTGGTTAAAGATCGGTGCAGAGACAGGAATGTGGTGGATTGGGGTTTCTTCATAGCCCTCCAGGCAGTTCCTAGGGAATTAGGAGTCTAGTAAAGTAAGAAGCAAGTTTTACCTTCAAGGGACTGAGAGCTGCGTCGGGTTTGTACATGCTCTGCATCTACCTATACAACATCATTTAGCTGCTGGGTTACACGTTTTCTTCAGTTCCTGCTCATCCATCTGCATGCAGTGTCATGCAGAGAGACGATCTTTGTCCATCATATAGTCTCAAGCCAGCAAGCCAAGGGTACAAGTATGTGCTCAGAAACACAGGCAAAGCAATGCGCACAGAATGTTTCCTCATTCTGACTTCTGAACAGAGCCACATTTTAAAAATCAACATCTATAATTTGCTTTTCAGGCTATCAGTTCATTTCTAGCACAGAACTTGCAGTTCTCATATTCTCAAGTTCTTTGGCACATGCTTCTTTAAAAAACAAAAAACAGTTGCGTTTTCGTTCTTAGTTGCCATTTTTACTTTCTGAGTAGGGTGGTAAAGTCCTTCCTGTGCCTGCTTAAAATAGAACTTTCCAGATTCGTTTCTCCTATAAATGTACCTTTGCTTCCTACCGCGCTCGACTGAGGGTGGGGAGAGAGGCTCACAAAGGCTCTGTGAACTGTAAGGTCCACAGAGTGCGTGCAACCACCTGGGGTGTTGTTGTTCAAATGGAGACTCCTGTTTAGGGTGTGAAATGTGATTTCACACTACTAATGTGCTCCCAAGAGATCCTATGCATCTGTCAATAAGATCACCCTTCGCACATGAAGGAAGTGGATGGGTTTCACCACAAACATTCAACACTACTTAATTATAATACACACCAAGCACTGGGTTGTGAAACTCAATGGGGATGTGACAAAATTTACTCCTAAGAAGTCCACAGATAGGGACAGAGAGATGGTGCATCCAACATGAGAAATTCCCCGTACTGGTTCTCCTTGCAGACTGACTACAAGGCAAAGCTGCTCAGTTTTACTGCAGCCTAATAGGCCATGCTTTGTTGATAGCCACGGGAGGCCCGTCCTCTTCCAAACAGAAATGGAGAAGGGGATGCAGGCAGGACAAAGGGGAGGTGGGAGGAGGGACTGGGAAGAGAGGAAGGAGGACTGTAAATTGAATAAATAATTTTTTTTGTTGTTTTTTCGAGACAGGTTTTCTTTGTAGCTTTGGAACCTGTCCTGGAACTAGCTCTTGTAGAATAATAAATAATTTTTAAAAAATACTTTCAAAAGAGAAGCCCACAGATAGGAATGGAGAGATGGCTCAGATGTTAAGAGCACTGACTGCTCTTCCAGAGGACACAGGTTCAATTTCTAGCACCCCAAAGGCTGCTTAAAGCCGTTTCTATCCAGTTCCAGATGATCTGATGTCCTTTTCTGGATTTTGGGAGCACAAGACAGCTTGTGTGCATATACATATATGCAAGCAATACACCCATACATATAAAATAATTTTTAAGTCTGCAGTCATCATAACAAGTAAGTTCGATGATTAGCATGAACTTAAGAAGATGAACTGCACATTGGGATGAGACATTTGAACACATACCTCACCAAAGAAGATCCAGAGAAGGAAAATAAGCCTATGAAGATAATAAGGAACACATGCCACTGTGGAATTTAAAATTTAAACAACCATGAGATATTATAGCTAAACATTAACATGATAAAATTCCAAAACAGGACATCAAATGTTGGCTAGAAAAATTGGTGGAAGCATAAAATGGTACAGCCATTGTAGTAGCTATTACAAAAGTAAACACAACCTCAGGCCTACGATCATCCTCTTTGGCTTTTATCCAAATAAAAAAAGAATTTATTCCTACACAAAGACTTCTGTACGGATGTTTATAACATGCCAAAGTTACCAAAACTTGGAAGCAACCAAGACTCCCTTCAGAAGGAGAATGAAGAAACTATAAGTTGTTCAAGCAATGAAATATCATTAAACAGAAATAAACTCTTAAGCTATGTGAAAAATACATGAAGGGCTGGGCGGTGGTGGCGCACACCTTTAATCCCAGCACTCAGGAGGCAGAGGCAGGCAAATCTCTATGAGTTCGAGACCAGCCTGGTCTACAAGAGCTAGTTCCAGGACTGACTCCAAAGCTGCAGAGAAACCCTGTCTGGAAAAACCAAAAAAAAAAAAAACCAAAATACATGAAGGAACTAACACGTTACTGTATCTAAGAAGCCAATATGAAAAAGAAACATAGGATGTGACTCCAACTGTTCTGGAAAAGGCAAAGCTACAGACACAATACACAGATTACACAGTTTCCAGGAGTTAAGAGGACAGATAGCTGGAACACAATGTGTGGGAGGGTAAATGCTATAAAGTTATTCTTCATGTCACCCTGGTGATGGCTACAGGTCATATACAGGTCTATAAAGTTATTTTTCATGTCACGAGAACGATGGATACAGGTCATTCTACAAGTCTGAACTCCATAGAAACAAGGATACCAAGAATCGATCCTACGGCACACTAGAAACTTTGGTTGGTAATGACATCTCAGCACTGGTTCTCATTGAACTAATAGCTTCCTCCTGAAGGATGATGATGGAGGCCAGCTGTGCACATTACAGAAAGCACATGGAAAACTCCTGTGCTTTCTTGTTAATATTTGTTCTGATGAAAAGTTTTAATTTTTAATTACTTTAATTCTTTATATGGTCTTATTGAAAATATTATTCATAAGATATGTTCTGAAGGGGCTGGAGAGATGGCTCAGTGGTTAAGAGCACTGGTTGTTCTTCCAGAGGACCCGAGTTCAATTCCCAGCACCCACATGCAGCTCACAGCTAACTATATGTAACTCCAGTTCCAAGGGATCTGATACCTTCACAGCAACACATAAAGTTAAATAAATAAAAAAGCATCCAAATTAAAAATATATATATGTTCTGAATATGATTTCCCCTCCCCCAGCTCCTCCCAGATCTTCCATCCCCACTCAACTCCATAGTCTGTCTTTATCTCTTTTGAAAACACAACAAAGAAATTTTTTAAAAGAAAAAGCCCAAGAAACACACACATTCACAAACACAAACAAAACCCATTAAGAACACAAAATCACAAACAATAATTTACGAGCAAAATACTAGTAAGGACATTACTACAAGGCAATATGAGACAAAACATCTACAAAAATATCATTGAGTTCATTTTGTGTTGGCAATGGGAATAAGTAGAGAGACCCACAGCCAGACATATGCAGAGCGAGAGACCTTGAAACATTCAGTCATATGTCTCCATAACACTCCTCCTCTCAGGGAACCCCACATAATAGGATGCAAAAGGAATGTAAGGGCCAGAAGGGAAGAAGAACACTAAGAAAGCAAGGCCTTCTAGACACAGCAGGACCGACACATACATGAACTCACAGAGACTGAAGCAACCTGCACAGGGCATGCACAGGGCCTGCACAGGTCTGGACCAGATGTGTAGACACAAGCCCCATCCCTAACCCAGAAGCTGTCTCCAACTGATAACCACCCACGAATGGAAAATTAATTTTCTCCAACATAATCTTACTAGATATACAAACTACTCTTAAGGGCAGTCCCCATGTTCAGCAGTAGGTGGACAACACAAAATGAACTCAGTGGAGTCTTTGGGGGCTCTGTGTCTCATAAGGTTCTGTCAGAGCATATTTTTTTTAACCTTACAAGTCCTTTGCGTTCATATTATGGCTTCTGGTTCCGTTTTCATGGGATTACTATGTGTGTGAACATGCCTTTCATTGCATCTATCTGTATTTCTTGTGCCTTTTCTTCTGTTTGTTTATTTTGTCCTACTTTGATTTGTTGCTTTTGTGTTATTTTATTGTTATTCTTTAGATGCCTGTTTGTTTTCTAAGCAGAGACAGAATCGGTGTAGATCTGGAGGGGAGATGGGAAGGGTTTTGGAGGCATTGGGGAAGGGGAAACGGCAATGAGAATATATTGTATGAAAAAAACTATTTTCAATAAAAGAAAAACAGAAAGAAAGCAAATGCTCAGTAAATTGTCAGCTGGTCAAGGATGTTTTCGCAGCCCTGGGCAGAGGAACTTCTTCAGGTGGTGGGTGTGGTCAACGTGGAGACTGACAGCTGGTCAAAGGGTCAAAAATAAGCGACTGTTGAGTGCTCACCTATAAATGTGACCTCTGTAGCACCCTTCCAATGCTCAAGAAAGGTGAAGGAAGAGGAAGGGGAAGGAACATTCAAGCTGGGACCCGGGAAGGAGTGTTTTCAATGCTGGCCTCTGCACATGCCGGGAGTGTTGTACCTGTGAACTCACAACAGCTGCTGGGGTGCAAGGCCTGCACAAGACCGGTGCCATCGATGTCCCTCATGGACAGGAAGGGACTTACACTGGCTGCTCCAGCCAGCTGGGCTATTGGCAGCTGATTGCTGGGCGACACAGGGGAGGGTCTTCTGCTTTGGGGTTTTAGCTGCTTGTAAGTTTGTCATTTCTTCAACTTCAGGTAAATTTTAACAATTTTACTTTCTTGCTGTGAACAACCAACAGTCTTAAAGTTCATGGAAATCACTAAATTATCTACCACCTGTGACTTAAATAAACATGGAAATAGTCCTAGAGAAGATTTATTTGAGGAAATATATAAATTTACTAAGTAGGAATAAGAGCATAAGTGATATGTGATATTTGACGAGCATGGTACAAGCATAAACATAATCAACCATTTATAGAGGTGAAGTCTCTAGCAGTGTCTTTCATCTTTCATTGTAAAATACAATAAGAACTTTTTTTTTTTAGTTTATCATAATTATTTTTTAATAGTTCTGGTCAATGTTTTTTTAGTTTTTTGAGATAGGGTTCCTCTGTGTAACAGCTTGCTTTCTAAAGGAGGCTGACCTCAAACTCACTGAAATCTGCCTACCTCTGCCTCCCTTTAAGTGCTGGGATTAAAAGCATGCACCACCATTGCCTGGCTAAGAGCATTTTAAATAGGGGAAATAGGAGAGGGCTCAGCAAGTAAGAGTGCTTGCTCTGCAGGCCTGAAGGCTTGAGTTTGGAAACCCCACACCCATGTAAAAAACCGGGCATGAGCAACTATAACCCTAGCAATCTGGGGGACAGAGACAAAGGATCCCCCACAGTGCTTGCTGTCTGCTTGCTTAGCTCCAGGTCCCTAACAGTAGACTGGAGAGCAATAGAAAAGTGCACCTGACTTCCTCTTCTGGCTCCTACACACCCGTGTGCACACACCGCAACATACATACACTACACACACATGCATACACAGATTACACACACACACAACGTCTTTAAAGGATTGTTTTAAACAAAATAGAATTTTGCTTTTAAAGTTGGAGACAATTCTGATAGACTTGCTCAACTCCCATGTTGATCTGATAAGAGGGACAGGGTGCTGTGCTCATCCCCCATATTTCCTGTTTCTATTTGAAGATGAGTAGCTAAAGCAGCTATTCTAAGGCATTTTTTTTTGCATAAATGCCCACAAAAGCACCTAACTGAAATAGCTTACCTACGGTTGATTGCTACAGTATCTGAAAACAGTGTCTGCTGTTCCGGATCCAGGGAACCGAAACCTGATGTGAGCGCTCGGTGAGGAGGGTTTTGCAGTGAAGCTTCTTTGTTGCATTTATGAATACATTCTCTAATTACATTCCTATTGTCACTGCTTCACACCTTATTTTCTTTAATGATCAGCTTGTTCTAGTGCTTTGTCCTGAGCAAACTAAAGATAGGATGGCAATCTGATGGGTTTCTTGTCTTGTTTCTGTAAGTCTCATCTTGCGTTTGCACGTTAGCATGCACACACATGCACAATTACATAGACCACATTCACTCATTCAGCCACTCATGTTTGTTCTAGTGGCTTCTAGCCCTTGCCATCCACTATATACTAAAATGGTGACGCTATTCAGTTTCTGAGTCTGAGAACTCAAGCCTCAAGCTGATGAGTAAAATTACGAGCTATGTTTTAACTAATTCGACTCAAGAAATCTGGAAATTCAGAAAACTTGAAAATCTACCCTCTCAAGCAGCTACAAAGTCAGAATTTAAACTTGAGTGATCTCCATATGTCATACTTCATTACATATGATTCATCCTGATTCACTTTATAAAAAGCAAGAAACAGACATTGATGAAAGTATGTCAGCCCCTACAGGTCAACTAACTATTCCAGCCTCTTTCCTTCCATGTGTTCAGATGTGCATTAGGTCAGCAGCATAGCATCACATTTCACAGTTGCATTCATTACTCTATTTGGTCCAAACACTTCTGCACTGATTACAAATGCACTTGCTATTCATTGATGAATCTTTTACTCCCTGAGTTTCTCAATCTAACAGGGTGGAGATAAACATCTCATTACCTTAGTAGTGAAAATATGCATTGGCCCCACGTCTATCTGGCATATTCTGTGTCTGTACTGTACCAGTTACCCTTTCTAATTATTTTCTGAATTAAGTCCAAGATAATTTTTCTTTACATTAGAAAAATAAAACATGAGCTATAAATTGACATGGGAAATTGTCTTATCGTGGAAGATTGGCTGGGAACATACAATCATTATGGTATTTATGATTAGTTAGTCAAGTTGGGCCATTCTTTTACTAGAATGTGTAGTGAGCTGACCCAAATAAAACAATTCTTTCTTCCCTGTAAGTCTCTCTGATAGTTCCAAGGGAAATATTAAATTCACATGTTGGGTAAGGCATGTCAGATTTAAACATTCTATTATGCTGCAATTTGTGCTTGAGTTTTCTCAGAGAAAAGTCTATTGTTCAAGGCTCTTGTACAAAACTCCTTCAACGTTTTCAGGAGAAATTTTAACTAAGTATTCCAAGGATCTTTAAGACACAGCCCCAGCACCAGCCATCTGAATGTGAAAATCCCAGGTTGAAGAAGGTTATTTGACACTGGAGGTCCAGAGAGTGGTATTCACAAGCCCCGTCATGCCTTGCGTCAGTGCAAGGTTTAACTTCTCCTACAAATGGATGCATATTCTGTGGGTGCCTCTTGCATGTTGCTTGTCTGTCTTGGATTCCTTCCAATAATCGAATGGTTCAGAGAAGCATACACAATGCCCTGTTTGTTTCCCTCGGATTGTGAATTAGTTGTGGATTCAGAACTTTCCTGTCCCCTTGACCAGGGATCATTATCGTAAATGGCAGTTTCTGAGGGCAATGTTTGGGAATTTTCTCTGGGACTCACTGCAATATCAACCTACGAGAGAGAAGAGATGTACCACATAAAGACGTGACAAAACATACTCATTATTAGACTATGAGTGAAAGGCTGATGTCATGCACATTAAAAGAGACCATCTATAGTTCTTCATGCAAGCTACTTAATATCTACATTTTCAGTAAGCATTTTATTATCAAAGGATGAAAGGGCTGGTTAGATTTGGAGGGTTTTGTTTGTTTGTTTAGTTTGGTTTTGTTTTTATGCTATGACCAGGTCCTTAGGAATGTTAGGCAGGCATTTGACCACTGATCCCCAAAGGTCAAATATTTGAATTTCACTATGCTCTTCGCAAGCATTTTATGCTGTATTATGGGCCATTTGAGGTCACAGCACATATACACAATGATCTTTCAATGGAAAACATCACAGTCCAGTTCATGGAAAAGAAAAGTAACCCCATAGAAACTGTAGACAGTTCATAACACATCGGCATATGGAGCCTAGAACACCAAAAGACTAAGCCCAAAGCAAAAAGACCTGAGACCTCCTCAGGAGAGCAGGACCAGGAAGCGTCGCTGATTATCCAAGACACATTATGATCGGAGAACTAAATTGAAAAATGGAAGCCAATTTTGAAAGAATAAAGTTTCTATTAAATTCTAAAATATTATTCTAGTTATTATTTCTATCATAAGAAAATTGTCATACTTTCAAATAGTGCCAGAGACCTAAATTGTGTGAGACAGTCCAGGGGGTGGTGTGTGTGGAAACTAAAATGAATCTTTTCAGTTATTGTTAGCTGCTCCTGACTGTACAAAAAGTGTGAATGGTAAAAATAGTGATGTGTTAATATTAAGGGCTTTAACTTTCAGCCATGGGAGGGGTGGGGTGGATCTGTATGTGTGTAGGTAAGGTGCACTCACCGACATGTGTGCATGTAGAGGTCAGAGGTCAATGTCAGGTTTCTTCTTCTATTCCTCTATACCTTACTTATTGAGAAAGGTGTTCTCACTGAAGCTGTACTTCAACTAGGCTGGATGGCCAATGAACCCAACCTGTTTTCACATCCTCCCCACCACTTGGTTTCAAACTGTATGCAGCCACACCCAGGTTTGATGTAGGTGCTGGGGATCCAAGCCCATTCCTCAAGCTTACAGAGTGCTATACCCACCTGACCATTTTCTCCAGGCTCTATTCTGACTTTTTAAAATCTACACTTTTTCAGCGAAGTCATGCTCTTCTTAAAAGTTCTCAGGTTCTTGATCTTTGACTTTTCATACTCCTATGGTCCTTGGAAAGTCTCACTGTGACATTTGCAGAAGGATTTCTCTTATATCTGCTGAGGAAAGCTCTGCTCTAAAACCATGCTAGGTCCTAACTTGAGAAAGGAGGCGGTACCTGCCGATCTGCTGCACTTTTCCTAGGAGGTGAGCACTTGGGAATAACACTGATGCTGGAGGTCTGAAAGAGTCGAGGGTGGGTTGGCTAAAATGGAGGGTGCCCCCACACAAAGTGAACCTACATGTGGGGCCCTGAAGATTGTCAAATGAATTTATAAAGAACTGTGAATTCTCTGTGTATCACCAAGGTCCCTGCTATCCTTCCCAGTCTTTATTAGGCTGTCAATTCGGTTGACTTGGCTCTCTTCACCAGAATGGCTCATTTTCATAGAAAATTCTGTTAGCACGAGCATGGTTCTTTGCCCCTGAAGTTCTCCTGTAACACTCTATAAAAACAGGGGGTATCACAAGGCAGGTGCACTACGATGTGATGGTCAGAAACAATAAAGGGTCTTAGACAGAGGTAGCCATCTTGCCTTACATACTTATTGCACTTAGCAGTTGTACGACTCTTTTAAAATAAGCATGCTGATTTATAATTCACTTTCCAAAAGCCTCACCCTTTTAAGTATATTATGACTGAGTGGACTTTCCTATACAATCACTTTTATTCCCTTAGAACAGTGATTCTCAATCTGTAGGTCATAAGCCCTTTGGTAGACCTCTGTCTCCAAAAATGTTGACATCATGATTCAAAACAGTAGTAAAATTACAGTTATGAAGTAGTAATGGAAATAGTTTTATGGTTGAGGGCCACCACAACGTGGGGAACTGTATTAAAGGGTCACAGCATTAGGAAGGCTGAGAACCACTGCCTTAGAAGGAACATTTTGAAATAAGATCAGAACTCTGGAATTTTCTGCTTTATTTTTTCTTATGTTTTATTGCCATATAGTAACTACATATAATAATATTTTACTAAATACATATATATATATATACACACACACACACACAATAGATTTGTTCACATTCATCCTCCATTGCTCTCTTTTGTCCCCTTCCCAATTCTCCCAATCTCCTTCCCCTTCCCAACTTGTTCCCTTTCAATTTTGATAGATTTCCCCCCAATGAGTTTCATTTTGGTAGTTTGCAATAGTGTGGGTAAGGGTTTATTTACAATGACCACATTGAAAATTGGCTCTCTCTCTGCATCATTTGTTGACTACCATGTGAGTTCCTCCCACTCCACAACAAGTTGTTTAAGGGCCCTGTCTTATACAAGTATTATGCAGGCAATCATGACTGTGAAAACTCTGGAGTGTGTGTGCTAATGCCATATAAACTTACTGAAAAAAATACATGTGGTATAATATAAAATGTATCTGTCTTAATAGATACTTCAAACATACCAGGTTAATTTCCCTTTCTGCTAAGTCAGAATTCTTCTTTCCTTTCCCTGAAAGATTGAGAAAAGGAAAAGAAAAAAGATATCAAATAGTGTTAAGAAAGCAAAGCAAACTATCCCAATATGTCCACCCCATTGCACGCCAGCAGTCATATTGTTAGTTTTGCCTTCTAACTGCCTTGGTTAGCATGTACCACACACATCACAGTCTGTGAGAATGCACATGCCCACTTCCCTCCCCTCACTCCTTACATCACACAACAGTCTCCACATCCAAGAGGAAGGAGTAGGATCTAATAAAGAGTAGTTTCAAAAGGTTGGGAGCCATTGTACACTCAATGCTAAAAGTGATGCTGTCAGCTCTGTGATATATGAGACAGCTATATCATACTCCTCCTCCTCCTCCAAGGCTCGGGTAACATTGAAGAAAGACTGTGAAAGCCAGAGGTTGGTGCAGACTGAGGAAAACTGTCTCCTGGCCATGATTATGCCACTGTATCAGGTAACTCACAATGATTTCTTCCACAGACCTGTGTAAGATTAAGTCAGCCAAATCCCAGTTCAGGAGTCCTGCAGCCTTTAGCCTGCTGACAGATGACAGGTGCTAACTGAGCAAGAGTCAGTTCTTTCAGGTGTGTGGTCTCTGATAGGTTATCATACCCCAGTGAATCTTCACAGCTATATGCATATGAACAACACAGTTGACTCAATGGGGTATGTGTTATGGCTGTGTGAATGTAATTGGCCCCCATAATCTCACAGAAGTGGCACTATTAGGAAGTGTGGCTTTGGTGGAGTACATATAGCCTTGTTAAGAGGAACTGTGTCATTGTGGGGGATAGGCTTTAAGGTTTCCTATGCTTAGAATACTGACTGCCAAGTGTCTCAATCAATTTCCCATTGCCTGCAAGACAGAGGACTCTCAGCCAATACTCCCACAACATATCTGCATGATGCCACCATGCTCCCTATCATGATAAAGAACTGAACCTCTGAAACTGTAAAGGGAGCCACAACAATTAAATATTTTCTCTATAAGAGTGTCATGGTCATGGTGTCTCTTTACAGCAATAGAATCCCTAAGACAGGAGTTGGTACCAGGGACTGAGGTATTGCTGTGATATGCCAGACCATGTTCTTGTTTGGAGGAGTTTGGACTCTGGGTAGGGAAAGAGTGGATGTTTTAAGCACTGCCTAATGGACCATACTAGTAGGAGCATGGAAGGCAATAGTGTTGAGTGTGAATTGATGAACTGTGGAGGCTTCTTCAAGAGGAGAATTTTAATATGTTTCATAGAGGTTGTTCTTGTAATATTTTGGTGAAGAAAGTGGCTGCTATTTGTCTTTGTACAGCTAAATTTGCAACTTGTTTAGAGATTGGTGTGGTGGTGTATGAATTTAATTCCAGGACTGTGAAGGCAGAGGCTGGCAGATCTCTGAGTTTGAGGCCAACCTGGTCTACATAGCAAGTTTCAGGACAGTCAACCTAAGGCAGTGAAGAACAGAAAGTTGGTGGATATATAATTGAATGGGGGGGGTGTCTCATGTTCCAGCCTTAGTAAGCATCAGAACTTGGCAGCTTCAGCCACATGGTTCTGGCTTTAAAATTAAAGATAGAAAAAAATGAGTTATAGAATTTGCCTCTGTGGGGAAAAAAAGCCATTGAGGCCACACATGTGTCAAGAGCATCCCTGAATGGTGGCCTAGAGAGTCCTTTGTGTGAAGCTCTGAAGTTGAAGCCTGGATTGCCTTTGAGAACCCAAGACACTAAAGATCCCAGAGTCATGGGATACTTGCCGAGGAGAGCTGCTAACACGGAGTAGCACCAGCCCAAGAGGAAAAAAGTGTGTTGCAGTCAGCAAAGCTGACCAGAGTTGGAGATCTGAAGAACATTTTGATGTCAGACATGGAGATGCAGAGTGTGGAGTTTGCCCAGTTGGTTTTCAGTCTTGCTTTGACCCAGTATTTCCTCACTGTGATTCCTTCCCTGTGTTTTGGGATGGTAATGCATATCTTGTGCCATTGCATGCTGCAACTATGTGATTTGTCTTTTAATTTTGATTTTACAGGAAATTATAGTTAAGAGACTGCTTGAATCTCACAAGAGACTTTGAATTTTGAACGTCTAAACATTGTTGAGATTGTGATAGACTATGAGTACTTTTGAAGTTGGACTAAATGCATTTTGCATTATGATGTTGTTACAAACTTATGGAGACAAGTTTCTTGTGCTGTGTAGTTACAGATACAGAGGTGGGTTTGCAGAGGAATGTCTGAGAACTACAAAAAGGCTCTAGGATCCAGGAGAACTTCTGACCAGACAAAGCTTTCTCTTGTGGCGTCAAACACGGGATGCTTTGTCCTACCCACTTTAGAGCTACACTGTGCTCCTATTATAGAAAAAGGGGGGGGAGAGACATGGAAAAGAACAAGGAAATAGAGAATATAGATGCACCAGATCAGCATGCCTCTTTTGTTGAGTTTTACTGTTCAATGGTGACAATGAAGACATAGTTTCAAAAGGAAAAAGCAACCCTTTTCAAAATACCACTGCTCTCGTTATAGGCAAGTTCACATTCTCAAATGCAATGCTACTGAGTAAAAACTGGATTCAAGCATATGTTTATAACAGCAATAGAAAGCACAAATACATATGAATTCCTGCTGGGGACAATGATTCTTTATTTAGGTAAGGATGGGTATCATTGGAATTATGTGGAATAACTGTGGAAAGGCTCACAAGGAATAACATGTTGATTCAAGGGATTGTTCCAACCAGCCTTTCAGTGTGGTTAAAGCTTAGGAGAATGCTTTCTTGTTCACACCTAAGATTGATGTGTATGGAATGAGAAAGTTCCAGCCATGCTAGCCTAGGGTTGTGGTGAGTTTGCCTTGCCATGCCTAGATTCATGCATTCAGTTTTCCAGTGGAAACCAGTAGTTCCCCAGGAATCATTATCCAGAAAGAGAACACTAACCAGCTAAAAATCCATCCGCCCTGGAAAACAAACCCCAAATGTGTGGCACATGAGGACAGAGGGAAATTGCAACCCACCTTGGTGCCTTTTCAGGAAACAGACCAGGCAGAAACAGGCAAGCAGCAAAAGCAACGCCACCAAAGGAAGCAAGCTGTAAAGTAGCCAGGTCCTGTTCGCCCTCTCTTCCATGGTGGGTGGTCCTGAGGCATTGGTGGCACCTGGGATATCAGACACTGCTGAAAACAGTGAAGAAGTCCTAGAAGCATTAGAGTTGGCAGTACTCCTTTGCATTGTCATAATTTGAATGAAAGAACTTGCAGACCAAGCCCTCTGTTTCTCCTTTGGTGGTCCCAGTGCCATCAACTACTATTTTTAATTTTGTGAACATCTCACATTCTGCTTGGATGAGTCATCTGTACAAAGATCCCTATGGCAGTTCTCAGAAACCACTTCACCAGGCCCTTTCATCTACATATTTAGTTCAGTGTTATGGAAGTCATTGTCTTTATATAGTTTTAGAACTTGAAAGCAATGTTACTGTTCTGAATAGTGCCCAAAGACCGACAGCTCATGAATGGCAGTTAGGACTCACACCAGCAGGTTTCTGATGCTGTACATTTGCCCCTCTTGTAAGTCATCGTTATCTCCAAATATCAAATATTTTCATTTTTATCAAATATGCTTTGCTTAGCATCTAGCTAGTGCTCATTATGATTGGCCAGTGTTACCATTCACCAATCCCTGTTTGATAAAGGTTGGTTTTAACTTATAAATAAGCTGTGACACAGCTCGGTGGATCAAAATTAGTGTTTTTCAAATAATATAAATCAAATTAGAAAATATCTGAATTCATAACACACACTGCTGCAGTGGTTCTCAACCAGAAAAGTTCTCATCCCCCAGAAACACGTGGTAACTTTGGGAGATATCACAATGTGGGAGAGGATCTGCATCCAGTAAGGAGAGGTCCAGGGCTTGATAAACCCCCTGTATTGCACAGGGCACTCCTCCATTCCCAGAGCACAGAAATCAAACAATTCCACTATCTACGGATTTTGTGGATTTGCTTTTTATGTGTGTATACTCTGTGTTGTGATGTAAGATACATTGTTTCTTTGTGGTTACTGTTAACATTTTATCAAAACCAAAGTATTGAACTGTATGTGTGACCTTCCCTAGACCCCAGATCCTTTCTTTGAGGTTACAAACAATCAGGAGTGATTTAAGGAGGACATACAGTGTGCACATAGTTTAATGGTACAGAATGGTGGCACATGTACTGCAGCTGCTGTTTAGGTTGACAAGCAGCCAAGAAGCAAACACAGCTGTTCATGGGGAGGCACTTTGATGGCAAACAATAAATAGTCTAACACAAACAAACCCAATTAAGAAGACCTTATTTCCATTATTTATCTGATCATCAAACAAACTTGCTAATTTTGATCGGTTTCATACTTACTTATTAGATGGTGTTCTGAATAATTTTGAGTGCTTTCTGAAATGGAAAATAAGATTAAGTATTAAAATGGCTTGAGAGAACACTAAGGTGGTACTCAAAGTTATCTCTAAGGTCAGAGTTATTTAGAAAGGACTCCAGTGTTGCCACAACAGAGAATCCAATAACCCAGGCCAAGTTCAGCATGCATTTCATGGAACTTCACCCTGAGATCATGGCACACAAAGCAAAGGAGTTCTTTTCAAGCCTAAAGAAAGACTTCCGTCAACACAGTATATCCTTCATCTGACTTCTTTGGTTCTCTCCTCCTCATTCTTCAGGCATAGGGACACAGAAACCATGTGTGACCTCTGATACTTGCAATATAATAAAACGTTCAGCCCCCAAGTGCTCTTGAGACTGTGGATGACCACAGAAAAAAGAAGTTCTGGGTGAGATCCTAAGTATTCATTTTGAAACAAAGACTGTGCCTCTCACTTCCTGCATTCTCACACAACACGCATCTTCCCGCACAGATAATGACCTGGGACAATGGAGAAGCACAGAGCTATAGATCAGTGTGTATACCGGGGTGGCTGTTCCTGGCTCTGTGAGACAATCTCCTTGTGCTCTGCTTTGTTTCACAAGGTGCCTTTCCTCATTCCAGGAGACAAATACTTTCTCAAGAATACCCAGGCCTCCTTCTGTCCACATTGGTTCCTACAAACCAATTTCTACTATGAACATAAAAAGCAATGGTGAATCGTATGCAAAAATGGGAGCATTCCCAGTATCCCCTCAGAAAGATAGTTCAAGGGGGAACAATCAAAAGACTTTTATTGTATCTCCAAATTTTACTAATTATAAGCATTTTTAGAGTTCCAGGATATATTTCTTTCCACATTTCATAAGCAGTTCCCTGAGTACTCTTGGGTTTAAAAATAAAAGGAATAGTTTTCCTCTTTCCCACTAATCCCCGTTTCCCTAAAGAAGACTATATATTTAGCTCAAATTTAAACTAATCCTAAAAAGAAATGTATTTGACTTCTACAAGAGAGCAACAATCCCCAAAAGCAAGATATGATCTCTATTTTGTAAGGTACTATAAGTTTTGATCGAACTGGACATATTTTTATATAACACACAGAGAAAGGAAATATGTGATGAATGAGGGACATAGACCTTACAAAGGAAAAAGGATAATTGTGATAGGCATAAAAGTGAATATTCTGAAATAGATGGGAACGATGATGACGGAGATGAGAGAAGTCTGGACCTGGGAAGATGGGTCACATGTGTGCGCTTGAGGATCTCTGCTGAATCTTCATTATCCACATATGAGGTAGAAAATGACAGCTCCTGTCCCTAATCCAGCACTAAGGTGGCAACAGGAGCATCTCAGTTTCTCACTAGCCAGCCTAACAATTCCATCGAGTCCTGAGTTCACTGAAAAACCTTGTCTCAAAAAATAAGGTAGAGAGCAATTGAGGAAGACACCAAATGTCAGCCTCTGCCTTCCACATAAACACTTGTGCACACACATATGTGCACACACAGGTGTGTGCTTGCATGCACATGCACACACACAAAGATGAGACAATGTAAAGTAGCACTATTCAGCTGGGAAAGGTTCCTCCCCGAAGTGGTCCAAGACAGCAGGGAGAAAGCTCCAGAGAGTCATTACATATTCTGGGCAACAGTCTCACACGAAACATGCGATTTGCAAACACTTTCTCATGTACTGTGAGGTGCCTTTTCACTCGTGATAATGATCTCTGATGCAGAAACCTATTGAATTGTGACAGTCTCTTCTGTCTGCTTTTGCTGTTGTTTTATGCTTTTGTAATAATATCTAGGAAATTATTATAAAATCCAAGATCAAGTTTTTATGCAGATGTACAGTTTGATGTAAAAGTAGTTTTGTAGGTTAATTTCCTATATTTAAATCAGTTGAGGGTCTTGGGCAAGGTGTCACATACCTTTAAGCTCAGTATTTGGAGAAAGAGGCAGGGGGATCTCTGAGCTCCAGCACAGCCTAGTCTATACAGCGAGTTTCAGGCCAGGAAAGACTACACACTGAAACACAGTTTCAAAAAACAAAAATAAAAAACAACATCCAAAAGTAAATTGAGAGCCTATAGAGATGACTCAGATGTTGAGAGAATTGGCTGCTCTTCCAGAGGGCCCGGGTCCAATTCCCAGCATCCACATGGTAGATCAAAACCATGTGTAATTCCAGTCCCAGAGGCACCAGCCATGTATATGATACACAGACATACTTTCTGGCTAAAACACCCATGAACAGAAAATAAAAATAATAGAAAAAGTCAATTGATCATAGACAGAGTCTTATTCTACACTCTCAATTCTACTATGTTGATCTCACCACAGTATTTAAGTAGCTATATTTTAACAATGAAATTTGGAATAAAGAAATTTTTCTTCTTTACACAGATTATTTTGGCTACTAAGGGTCTGTTACACAATGTGATGTGAATTTTAGAATTAAGTTTGATTTGTTGGAAATGATGTTCAATCTTGGGGCATGTCATCATTATAATAGTGAGTCTTCCAAGCTGAAGACAATCGGGTATTTTTACACCTTAATTTGTTTACTCATGCTACAAATCTGCTGCTTATGTGACCATAACTTCTACAAATTCTAATCAACAAAAAACAGGAAAACAATGAGGAAAAAGAAAACTATATCATTGTGATCATTTCTGAACCTGTCAAATAAATGTTATAATCTCTAATGACAAGAACAGTCAGTAACTGGCCTGCTGTGGCAGCACATGCCTTTAATCCAAGCACTAGGGAGGCAGAGGGAGGTGGATCTCTGTGAGTTCCATGACAGCCTGGGCTACAAAGAGAGTTCCAGGGCAGCCAGACCCTGTCTCAAAAAGACCAGTAACTTCCATTATTTTCCCTCTGTTGTTCTTGACCCCACCCTTCTCTCCCCCTACACGAATACATTATGTCCTCATTACTGTCACAGCCTGGAAGACAAGGTAGACTGTGGATGTGATACAAGTGTTCCAACTTTTAACCAGGGTGCCTGAAAGTCGGGATTGTCTCTTTCACAGCAATGGGATGGAAAAGCTATAGACAGTCTGGGGTAGAGCACTCACCTGTCACATTGAGGACTATTATGTTGCTAGTAATAACCTCAGAATTAAATTTTATAAAACAACCATACAACCCATCGTCACTGAGATATACTGGTTCAAAATGGAGAGTAAAAACTGAAACCTGGTCCTTGTCTTCCCAACCAGTATGTTGCTGAGGTCCAATCTCAAGAGGTAAACAGTTTCTTCCACTGTACTTGCACCAAGTCACATTAGGTCTCTGAGCACAATATATCACAGGACATTCCATTTTAAAGAGCTCTCCCACTGTGGCATATTCCGAATGCCTGGGAACTCTAAGTTGTACTGGACATGACTTTTCACCTAAAACACAAAAGGAAAACTGGAATGAGTATGATCTTCTCGAAGAACCATAGATACCATAGCAATTATTTCCACTAAAGATTTCCCAGGCAGAATTCCATAATCTTCCTCAATACTATTTTTCAGTACTTTATCTCCCTAGTTCAGTGTGGTACATAGCTGGCACATAATCAATATTTGCTTTAAAAATAAATTGCTTCACTGAGTGCTGGAGGCACACACATTTAATCCCAGCACTCTGGAGGCAGAGAAAGGCAGATCTCTGAGTTCAAGGCTAGCCTGGTCTACAGAGCGAGTTTCAGGATAGCCAGGGCTACACAGAGAAACCCTATCTCAAAAATAAACATACAAACAATTAGTTAATTAGTTTTATCCTCCCCCACAAAATAATATTATGAGTTCGGTTTTACAGATAAGGGCGAACTTGTTTGTGGTTATATGCTAATAATTAGGAAAATTGAGACTTTAAAGTCATAATGAGGTCTTCATCATGTACCATTATTTTGTTTGTATTACTTCTTAGCCAGTAATTACGTTTTATAATGCCATTTTCTAATTAACCTATAATTATATTATATTAAAAATACAAAAATCATAAAACTTAAAACTATTTAATTACACCCCTTTCTTGAAACAAATGTGTGTGCAATTTGGTCCACAAAATATTCAACCAGCATGGGAATGTAGGAACAGAAACTGGCTTCAAAGTCACAAGCTTCAGTTGCTCAGGAAACAGTCATGTGTACGTGTTCATTCATAACTGAAAGGCTGTGTTTTTCCTTTTGGGAAAGGACCATGGTCATCATGATCATGACAACTTTAGAAGCCTTTGGGCCTCATTTCCATATTATGACTGCTATGTCTGCCACATCTAGAAATTACTAGATGGGATTCCCTAAACTGGTAAAACAAATTAAGCAAATGGGCAAAAAATTCTTTCATTAAGTACTTTGTGGCACTTTCCATCTTTTTCTTTTTACATTAAAGATGAGGCTAAACACGGGGTCTTAAAGTATTTCAAGTTATCTTTCCTCCACCCTTATGAATCATTCTTTGTTGTTGTTATGCTGCTTTGTTGTTTTGGTTTGAATTTTTAAGGCAGGGTCTTATTATGTAGCCCTTGCTGTCCTGGAAATCACTCTTTAGACCAGGCTGGCCTTAGACTCACAAAGATCCATCTGCCTCTGCTTCCCCAGTGCTGGGTTTAAAGGACTGTGCCACTTGGCCAGACTCTCTTAGTTCTGAACTGTTCTATTTCATGGCATTAAGTGTACGGTACCTCCTCACTAACTTTCATGTTCAAGTACTTTTCTGAATAGGTTTATGGAATCACAGGCTATAATGATACCTAAATGAGGTTATAGTCAAACCTTTCTTTAAAGATGAAGAATGTTTAGGGCCTTATTTTAACCATTTCATAACAGTAAATTTCTCACTATAACTTTTGCCCAGATCTCATCAACTCTTGCTTAGAACAACTAAAATTTGATGGAACTCTCAGGATTCAGGTAGAGACTAGGACCTGCAGAGACTTTCAGCATCTCTGATTACCGACTTATTTGTAACTATATTGGATTCTCAGACAACTTCACTTTAAGATGTCATGGTTCAGTTGCTTCATTTTTTTTTTAGAGTAAGCTAGTAAGCAAAACAAAAGTTATAAGGTGAGGTTTTCAAAAGCTTGAGAAAGGATAAGGTCACTGAGCAAAAGGAAGTGCCTAACAAAGCAATACCTGATGTGGTCAGACTTGCAGCAAAAAGCAAGGAAACCAAAGGTGAAAAGGCCAAGTGAAACCTTGTCTCCAAAGTCTGTTCCTCTCTCAAGTTAAGAGACCTCAGCCTCCTCACTTCCTTTTTTAATTTTCTTGAGTACATCTGAACAGCCAGGTGGTTATGGTCAAAGATCTGTTGTCCCCAGTGAGCTTACTTTTGATATATGGGACAATTATGTAATGATAAGGACTTTTTCTAGATAAATCTATTATGTACTACTCTTTTTCTCCTCCAGTGTAGCCAAGCTTGAAAGCAAAGTTAGGAGGAGTCCCGTGCACTCTTCCTTAGAGGGAATAGGATGTAGAAGTGAGGTCTGTCTTTGTGGAATTTCCCTTCATGTGGGAAATGAACATGCAACAACGGGAGAGTCACGCTGTACATAGGCATGAAACACTTGGCCTGGGCTGCTGGCATGGTTTTCCTGGAAGCTGAGCTGCCCTTCAGTGGATGAAAAGCCCTTGGTCATCAGAGTAGAGACTGTTGAGCTACTGGAGTCTGGAGGAGAGGGAAAACAAAGGTTTCTCAGTAGTTGAATAGTCTCACAGCAGATTCAGGGAACTGATACACAGCTGGACCATGGCTTTCTGGGTGTGCTAAAGGTCATTGGTTATTCCAGAATGAATGGGATGAGCACTGTTGGGGAATATTAAAATTTTCCTGTCCCCAGAGAAAAAGTATGATGTCCAACTTGGGTAGACATATAAGAAGCATGAAATCAACACAACCACTAGAACAGTCTCAGTGACCCTCAATTTCTTCAAAATGAGATAGATACCGACTATAAAAATAGGAAAGTTCTTATGTATCAGCTCTCAAACAGACACACATGGGGACACACACACACACACACACACACACACACACACACACACACACACTCCTTCACTTCCCTCAATGTATGACTGTGAAACTAGTCCTAGTCTACAAAGTCTGCCCCTGCTGCAGTGTATAATCCTTCCATTCAGCCAGAGAACTGTTACCTCATGTTAACAGCACAGTCTATCTTTAGCATTCTGTGACACTTGAAGGGGCACACAAACACACGCAGAAAAAAGCTTGTGATTGGCTTCAACTGTATCACTGATTTGGAATGCAATGACAGAAACATTATTGTGGCTTCTGAGTATTTTTCTGAGCGGGATAAAGTTGATTGACAATCACATTAGCTGGCATAGAATTTGTTCTCGAATATTAGAATAACTAGAAGACGAATGCTTTTACAGCATTAGAAATCAGGAATAATCAGTCTGTGTGCAAATAAGGCAAGATTTTTTTCTTAAGCTCAAAGCCTATAACTGATATTAGTAGGTCAGGAATGATCACTGAGTCAGATGTCACAGTTCTAATTTTCTATCTGGCAAGCATGGTGACAATTCCTTTCTACCTGCCTCTACTCGACATGTGTCAATCAATTATGTGACACACACGATGCACACGGCTACCCTTGACTGGATTGTCTTCTCAAGCAAACATTCTCTGATGGGGGGATAATCACAGTTGGTTTTAGCTTTGACTTATCTGCCAACTCCCAGACACTTTGTCCTTGGTATTATCGTTCCTGATGCTTGTCTCAAACATTCATATCTGGTGTGGAATTTTCAATGAAGAATAATTAAATCACATGCAGGAAGACAAAATATATATCCATCACCACCAGGATTTCATATGGCATATCTTTGTGAGCCACTAGAAGTGGAGAAGCCTGTAAAAAAATCTTCCAAAAGCTTCTCATGTGTTATATTCTATATGAACTGTACACACAAATAGATAGCCAGGTACTGTCTAACCAATGAGAACACTGGGTTTTATTATTTTGAAAACCTGCAATCTCCATATGAAAAATACTTATTCTGAAATCACAAAAGGAAATAATCAATGAAATAACCAGATAAATAAAATAAAAACAAATGTTGTAGGAATATGTACTATCACAAAGAATGGGGGATATGGGCCAGTATCAAACTCTACTGATCCTGAGTATAATTCATGCTTAAAGTGAGCACTAGGAGTTGAATTCATATGTGTTCAGGGCCTGAATTCATAGTTTTACAGCTAGAATGTGTAGAATTCATAGTTCTACAGCTAGGCAGTTCTAAGTTAACTTTCATGTCGAGTGAAATTTCTGCTGAGGATAAATATTACAAACATGTTAATTTACAAATCACATACATATTATTAAAATTTAATGGTAACATATTAATTAGTTAGAACTTAAACCAAGAATACTCTAATGGGAAATGTCTTACCATGGACATTGTTCAGAACTTCTCATACATGGTGATAATCAGCAGCAGATAGTATTGATACTGTGCCTTCTTGTTGTCCATAATCTAAGGGTGTAGACATCCCATGCCTATGATCATTAGGAATGTGATAGTTTCTGATAGAATTTTATAGTTAGACTTTTTATCTTAGATATGACATAATCTTCTATCTTTCAGATTCTTGAGAGCTCTTCTGGTTGAGTTGGTCAAGAAAGGAAAGAAGAGGCATGTAACCCAGTCCCACCTAGAGGGAAGCTCAGTGGTCTTGTTCTCACAATGCCATCTCCAATCCTTAACAGGCCTTATGCTATTCTATAATTATTTCAACTGCCTTGTCTTGATTATAACTATTATTTTAAAGCAAATTCCAACCAACATTGAAAAATTCTTACAATTTTTAGAAACTTCAAAAATAGTTGCAGTTATTAAGTGAAATTAGTGAAAAATATGAAGATTGGATTAATTTGAGTTATAATATCAGAGATGAACATAGAAATGTAAACTATTTTAGAAAAATAAAATTATCACCAATGGAGTATTAATAATTAATAATAACGGTATATTTACAATCAGGAGGAAAGGTCTCTAGACAATATTTGATAATATATTCTGTTTAACTTAAAGCTTAGTGATGATGAAGGGTGGAGGGATATGATACTCACTGAGGCAAGGAAAGATAAACATCTTTCCTAGAAAACAGGGATGTAGGAATCCTTTGAAGTAGTGACCTCCACCTAACCTATGCACATCCTTGTAATTTCACACTAACCAGCCTATGACATCAGCCCAGACACTTGAGAAAATCACAGGGACCACATCAGAAAGGCACAGTATTGTATTTCCCTCCCTAAGCTAGTTGCCACAGCCACAAAATCAGAACCGCGGTAACGTGAAACTGTAGTGGGGAATTTGCACTCCACTCAGAAACCACTCATTTCATGGTTTGTAGTTTTGGCTAAATGTATTACTTTATGGTAAGTGAACCTATTCCATAACTAAGATAGTCCCAGAAATTCTGGGGACGTCTGGAGCAGTATGAATAATGGTGATACATAAACATCTAAAGTAAAATCTGAACTGCAATTGGCAAAGAGTCACTGTTGAAGGAAACCCCTGTGTCTTGGTCTCAGAGATGCAGCGTATAACAAAAACTGAGGCTGCTGTGAAATGGACCTGGAAAGAACTAGCTCCATGTGAAGTACATACATGGCATGAATTCATACATCACTTAAAACACAGCAGAGACCGTGAAATAAGAAAATTGGAAGAAATTTTATAATCATCTGTTATTTTTCCTCTTAAGTCATCAACATCTCTATAATCATATATGAAATATTTTAATTTGATTTCATGTGTTTTTTTTTTTAAGAACATAGTTTCTTCTAGGGCTAGAGTGTACAATAGTTATTGTGGCATGCCATTTTGGGAAAGAATTTAAAGACTATCTCTTAAATTTAGTTGTATGAGACAATCACAGCCCTTACAATACCACTTGTCTTTAAATACTCAACGGTGCCTGTGGTATTTCCTCTCCTAGAAATACTTAAGGTAGGACAGGCAGAGACCTGAGTGGTCATCCAGGCAGCAGATGTGCAGTTTTAGCGATGTTTGGCAGATATTTCCGGAACCTCCTCTACTCATGCATAACTAGTTATACAAGTGCACTAACCTTTTCTTATAGGTGTGCACACACCCTTCCCAGATTCAGGGCAAAAACAGGCAAACGGAAAGATGACAAACAATTCTCAGGTTCTTACTATGGGCTAAGTACTGTTGGGCATTGTATATGGAAGTACTCCTTATGGTAGAATCATGTCCTGATACACCCATCATGATTTAACATTATTGTAAGCCAAAATTCATTTAGTAAACCTAGTCTACCATGCACCACATCTGAACCTAGCCTTCCTTAAACTTATTCAAAATAGATTAGCCTGCAGTTATCCCAAATAAACTAACATAAAGTCTCTTTCAAGGTGAAGTTTTGGTACTTCACGTAATCTTAAAATATACTTAAACAAAAATGCTGGCAACATGGTATACTGGATGGTATCAGCCATTTACTTTGTGATTGCATAGCTGAGTAGGAATATAGCCAGAAGTGCAAGAGGCTATCACAACACATATTGCTAGCCATGGAAAATAGCAACATTCAAAGTTTGAAGTGTATTTTCTACTGATTTCATATCACTTACAAATCATTGTAAAATTTTGATAATTTATAAGTTGAACCATCCTAAATAAGGAATCACTCATAGTGTTGATTCAGTCCATCACCATAATGATTTTGTGAGGTAATCACTGGTATTATCTTTGCACTTAAGCTGAATAAACTGAATTCTAGAACAAATAAACCATCTACCATAGGTCACCAGCTATTGGGAGACAGGCTCAGGACTAGAATTTAAACCCAGGTACACTGCTCACTCCAAGGCATAGGCTGTTATCCAAAAATTTATTGTGAATGGGAATATGTAGGAAAAGTTCTTGGAACTACAGTTAGATTATATTTTAACAATAATAAATGCCAAGTGTTATAATTTTTATATTAAAATAGATTCACAAAACTGACATATACGTTGAATAATTGTCAAAAGTCATTTAAAAACTATAAGTCTTGCAGCCAAAACAAAATTTCAAAGGTCTTCCCAAGTACCTCTGTTCTGAAAAGTGAACCCTAGCTACTTTCATGGGATTAACAGTTGTCTGTAATGAGTGCGTCTGTGCCAGGCAAACAGAGAGATTGAAAATGGAAAGCTGTATAAATAGAAATGCTATGAAATAAGACTGACCAGCAAGGCTTGCCACAGCTACAAACTAAAGAGCGTTGGCTCTCTTTCACCTTTCACCTTATTGCTCATTGCCTTTGCTCCGCCTCTCAGGGCTCACAGCATGCCACTTCATGGAACCCTGTCCATCCTATGTGTCAATGGTAAGTATCTGTCAGGTAGGTTGGAAGATAATATATAAATATTCCCAGTGGACAACAGAAAGCTTGTGGTGACTCCAGAGAAGAAAGATTCATGGTGACAAGTTACAGGTGCTTCTGGTTAAGGGGATCCTGACCACCTGGTGGAAGTGGGCCTCATCTTCCAGAGATGCCAGGTCCATAGATCTCTTTCAGGGAGAGAAGCTGTTGACAGTAGTGTTTGTTGAGCTCCTCTCATTCTATCAGAAACCAGTTTATATTTTACAAAAGTCAGGGAAAGGTGTTTCCTTGCGATGCTCAGCAAGACTTTGTTCAGTAAGAAAGGTACAGTGAAGTCTACTTTCATTTCCCTGCAATATATTTCCTCACTTCCCTAATACAGTCTGCTACGGAAATAGCGCACTGAACTTCAGTGGCTCTCAAGCTCCAGATATGCTTGACCTGTGGAAAACGCGGTTGGTCTGTGGGAAAACAAAACAAAACTGCCAATTGTTCCCCAGTGTTCACTTTCCTTTTCTAATATTACAGAAGAAAATGAAACGAGCCATGGCCACCCAGCTAAAATCTGAATTATTCTCCTGCCAGTGTTTTCTGAACCATGAACTGTTTGTGATGGGTGTGAATTCCAGGCTGTTCATTGGATGAACATGGCAATTAGGGAAGGGGAAACAGTATTAGAGAGACCTACCAGGTAAACTTGTTTTTGTTTGTGACTGTCCTACCTGTTCCATCAGACATTTCCCTGACATGACAGGGATGTCATGTCAGACTCTGAGGATGCAAAGAATGACATCCCTACATGTACACAAACACAAGCACATGAGACACTCCTATCCTGGGATGAACACACAAACCATAAGTGCAAGACAGGATACAATATTAAGTAATTTCAAGGTAAGAGAACTGAGAACTTGAGAAAAGTGAATTACAAATTACATATGCTTCACCTTACTGACACTGTGAGAGAAACTGAGTAACTCGCCAAAGAAAAGTGTATTAGC
>JAQHUG010000033.1:8271420-8284076 GCA_028555095.1 Dicrostonyx torquatus | reverse complement strand
TGACTTTGGGTGATTGCCCAGGTAGCCAGTTGTCTCTGTGATTTGTTGCATATTTTGGAAGTTGTTTGACTGCACTTCCTAATTACTCAGGTAATGTTATTTCCCTTCTCAGATCTTCGATTGGGTTGAAGACTAGATAAATGTAGTTAGTTACTTTCTTCTCATAACTTGGCCAAGTTATTTATTATACAAGACTTAAGCCAGTCAAGAATAGGATATTCTATTTTTACTGTATATAATTTTGTAGTAGGTTTAGAACTTTCTTACTTAAACAAAAGGGGGAGGTGCTGTGGGAGCACCCTCGCCTTCAGCCAATGGCTTTTAAGATACCAGCCTACTGGGGCATGGTTTTCATTTTAAAAAGCGGCGGCAGTGCTCCGCTCACTCTCTTGCTTCCCGCTCCCGTTCTGACTGCTAGACTCAGTTTCCTGTTTGCAACCAGAGGACTGTGGTTTGGGACATTCATCTGTAAGTTTTATCCCCTCCAATAAATGACCCCCTTTTAATCAAACTGGTGTAGAATTATTTTGCATCATTAGGTCTACAGTTAAATTTTTAGGAGGTTCTAAGACATTCATTCCTGAGGAGTCCAGACCCATAACATCTAGGAAAGGATATTTCATGGAGAGGCCAAAAAAAAAAAAAAAAAAAAAAGAGGAAAGTTCGAGACCAGCCTGGTCTACAAGAGCTAGTTCCATGACAGACCCTAAAGCTCAAGAAAAATCCTGTCTTGAAAAACAAAAAAACAAACACAAAAGAAGAAGAAAAAGAAAACAAGAAGAAAGGGGAGAGGGAAGGGTAGGAGAGGAAGACAAGAGAAGAGAAGAAAAGAGGAGAGGAGAGAAGAGGGAGTTAAGATGTTCTAGACACATGGGTGTGCTTGTGGGTGGCACTCTTAGAAAGGAGAAGACATCAAAGTTTTCCATTGGTCCTGTGTGTTTTAATGTCCTTTATAACAAACCAGTAAAAGAATTTTCTTCAGTTCTATGAGACTCTCAACCAAACTTGAGATAAAAGAATTATAAGCAATATAAGGTTAATATTTAGTGGGTCAGAAAGATAAGATAAACAACATGGGGCTGTGACTGGCATCTGGAATAAGAGAAAACTTGAAGACTGAGCTCTTGATTTGTGTCATCTGATTCAATCTCAAGCTAGGTAATGTCAAAGGTCAAGTGAATTAAAGGATACTCAGCATTTTCCCCTAGAAAATTGCCTATTTGTGCGTGATTAGAAATCAGCATACTTCCTCACACAGCCTGTGTTGATTGTGGTGTAATATCAGAGGAAAAAATGGCAGAGTTCCCCCAGAACACATGTAAAGGACATGAGGTTACTAGGGATATGTCAAAGGGACTTGAAGAAGTCCCATTAGCCAATGCTGGGATATTGAGCTTCTTCTAAATAGGTAGTAATTACAATTTAAGTCCCATCAAATGTTGAGGAATAAGGGAGGAAGGAGTGAAAGCAGAATGTCCATCTCAAATACAAACGAGGAGCTCATGTGACTTTGAGTTGGAGGTTTTCTCTTCTACACTGTGGTTGCTGAAATGTCATTGCAGTTGCAAAGAGATTCTAGGCTGATCTACTCAAGAAAGAGCAGATAAGCTATGGCCTACAAACTGCTGTAAGCATTTGAAGGAGTGGTACAATCTAAAAAAACCCACACATTTTAATTGCAATCCATGGTCATATTTATTTAGCTTATTTGTTAAAGCACAAGATACATTGGACTGCCTCTGCTGTGCTAATATCTTAGACTGACATGTACACAAAAATCTAGAGTAGAAAAGAGTGAAAAATAAGTACCATCACAGACGCACACTCAAAACTCTGTAATTCAATAGAAATATCATTACCCTAGGACCAAGAGATAGGGCTGGAAAAGAGAGAAGAGCCCTAGCACTGGTCAGCTTATGCTACAGACTCCAGGTACTACAGCTGAACAGAGAAGTAACTAAGCCAGCCTGACCAGTCTGGACATCCAGGGAGATGCTCCCTCAGAGACCATGCTTCACAGCCCATCTGCAGAAAAGGATCATTTGTGTCTTCCTAATTTGTTGTGTTGAAATCAATAATGGTTGCTAGAAAAAATGATAGTGTATAGATTGTTATAAAATTTTTTGCAAACTCACTTTCAGTTCTTACATTTTCACTTTAGTTCATAAGAATAAACATGAATACACACTTTAATGATACTGAGTGGTAGTGGGTTGAAGATGGCTTGGTCACTTATTGTCTCAGTGATGCTACCAGCTCTTTTAAGTGTTAAGTATTTTCTCAAGACGAACCTCTCCACTGATGCAAATAACCTCAATCAGACCAAATACGACCGAATTAAAAGATGCCTAGGTTTAATAAATGAGAACACTCCCGGGTGGCCCTGGGGAAACATGGAGAGGGGAAGAGAGAGAAGGGGAAACCATGCAAAATCCAGAGACCAAACATTCATTCTCGGGGGTGGGGGTGGGTGGAGGAGAGGGCAGTTTAAATAGCCTGTGGGAGTGGTCTTAACCTTCCCTGGGGAGAGGTTACCATTTGACAGGCTTTCTTGACCCTCCCTGGGGAGGGGTCACCATTTGGCTGGCTTCCTTGATCCTTTCTGGAGAGCGGTCACCATTTGGTGGGCTTTCTATGAGGTGGAGTTTGGACTGAGGTAATTCCCAGGGGAGGGAGCTTAGGCCAGGAGCTGGGTGAAAATAGTCCAAATAGTCCAGACCTTTTGTATAAAGGGGTGCCAGGAAGCTGAGGTGATGCTTCCAACCAAACATTCTAGACTTTTTGGATAAAGGGGTGCCAGCGAGCTGAGGTGAAGCCCCTCAATCAAACATTTTAGACCCTTTTGATAGAGGGGTGCCAGCTCAAGTCTGGCTACTTCCTGCGGGTATGGGGCGACATGGGAGAGGGGAGAGCTTGGAAGTGGTGGACTCACTCTCAGCAAGAAGTGTGACCGGAGAGGCATCTGCTTTATTGTCATACTGGAGACTTCTTTTGGAAGCATCACCTCAGTTCTCTGGCACCCCTTTATACAAAAAGTCTGGATTGTTTGCCTGGGGGCTTCACCCAGCTCCTAGCATAAGCTCCCTCCCCTGGAAGCTGCCTCAGTCCAAATTCCACCTCTGAGAAAACCCAGCTATGGTAACCCCTCCCTAGCGAAGGTCAAGACCACTCCCACAGGCTATTTAAACTGCCCACACACACACACACACACACACACACACACACACACACACACACGCACACGCGCAGAGAATGAACACGTGGTCTCTGTGTTTCCCCTGATCTTCCCTTCTCTCTTTCCCCCCTTTCCATGTCCTGGGGCTACCCAGGAGCACTCCATTAAACATGGGCATCTTTCAATTTGGTCTGATTTGTTTGATTGGGATTATTTGCGTTGGCAGAGAGGTTCGTCTCAAGAAAATACTTAACATTAAGTTCCTTTGTTCATGAATAAAAATTAAACATGCCCTACAACTTTCTAAATTGCATGGTGCTTACAACTCTGGAAGTCTGTCCATGCCTCTTCCTTCTTCCAATAAAGGGTTTGCTTCTGGAAGTTTTTACATTTTTTTCTCTATAATACTTGAAGTATAAGGCTAGAGATTGAGGCCAGGTTAGTGAGGGATAGACAGGCTTTGAAGGGGCCATGTTGTCTGTAAAACTAATCTAGGCTAATCTGCAGTCACAGTGGTCTAAAAGTCACAGGAAGCCAACAACAGTGCATTACCTTGGACCAGAGTGCCCAGTTTACATAATAGGATCTGTGACTCACTCCAGATTCCTAGATATCAACATCTTGCAAAAATATGTCAGTGTTTTTACCATCTTCCCCCTACTTGAATGGCCAGTGGTTATTTATAATACTGTTTTTCTTATACATACCTAATTGAAGCATTATGCTAGGCACCTAAGAGGTACCTTTGAACACTTTTTTTCAAGCAAGTCATGAATGAGAAGGACTCATATCATTCAAAAGTCTTGACATCAATTTAACCTCACTAAATTTTTTTCCCTTTTGTCTATCTGGCTACTACTAGAATCACCCTGATTCCTGTGTGTGCAGTAAAGGGGAAAAGATGGTATAAAAATGATAGGTTAAAGAGTTTTAAAAGATTTGCATTCAGACTCAAATTTTCTCTGTTTTAATCAGAATATATTAGACTTTAAGACAACTGCAAACAACCTTCAAACCCCAGTAGCTTAACATATATGTCACTCACTTTTCTACCCCCATCTAGAATTCCAAATGAATGTAAGGCAAATTCCTTCATCAGTTATGTGGGTGTTCAGGATTTTTCCTGTTTTTATTCTCATTATCTCATGAGGGAAGCAGAAAGACTAGAAACTTAACCATGGTTTTCTCATTGTTTCATCTCTTACAGATCAGAACTATCAAATGGTTCACTCAACTGCAAAGAAGATACAATATAAGCTTTTCATGCCAAGGAAGGAAGACCACTAGCATGAATTCTAGACTGCAATGAGACTGTTTTAAACTTTTTGCAATCATAGAGTATGTACTTTGATTTTAATGACTTAGAACTTAATTCTAAGAATTAAAAGCAATAGGCTTCTTAATAGTTCATGGGTCAAAGAAATCTTCAGAGAAACTATAAACCCCTAGAAAGTGCAAATTAGCATAAGTAAGTTCTGCATGTCTAGTATAAAGAAAGTTGTTTATGGGGAATAATAGTTGGTGGGATAGTTTTATGTTGCCCAAACATTTTCACAGTAATAAATAGGCAAGTATGCAATATGAAGATCATGGTCATGAGACTGATTTGATCATTTCACTACATATAAGTATGTTAGAACCTAACTGTACAGTATAAATATATATGATTTTACTAATAAAATCTTACACTTTGGTGAAGAAACTATTATGAATTGAATGATAAGTAAAGTATAGCAGCACATCACAATCTGTGAATGAGGCTACCGCAGTGCTTACATGGAGATTTATAATTTAAAGACATTTTATTGTTAATTATGTTCTTATGTCTGTATATGGGTACATGTACCTGAGTGCAGGTACCTTGGAGGCCTGAGGCATCACATCCCATGGAGTCAGGGATAGGCAGTTGTGAACCTCCTAAAATGGGTGCTGGGAACAATCCTCTGCAAGAGTAGCAAACACTCTTGACCACTGAGCACTCTCTCCAGCCTTGAGATTTATAATGTAAATGCTTATTTTAGGAAAGAAGAAAAGTAAAAATCAGAGCAAATTTAAGCAAAAAGAGAAAAACCCAAAACAGTAGAAAAAAATAATAAAAGTTTAAAAAAAAACATGAAACAAAACAAAGGTATGAAAGCCAGAAGTGCAATCTTTGCAAAGATTAACAAAAGTGATCCATCTGGAGCCAAGAGAACTAGAGATTACAAGCAGAAGAAATGAAAAAGGAACATGTACCAACAGCTCCCACACATTAAAATGGTAAGAAAATATAGCGAATAACTTTATGCAAACAAATTTAGCATCATTGAATAAGCCTATAGGAAGAAGTATGCAACAAAAATATTCCTGGAAGAAAAGATAACAGGAACATAGATGTAAAAGGTCCTTTACAAAATATTAGCAAAGCAAATATTGCATGAAAAAAACTCAATAACACATTGCAAATAAATAAGACATATCCCAGGAATATCAAATCAGTTTAGTACTCAAAACTCAATGTAATTAGTAAAATATTTTAAATGAAGAAAAGGATTTTAATAGGTAAATAAGTATGCAGCAGAACTTATTTATTTGGGATAAAACATTTCATCAAGTTATAATTAAAAGGGACTTTTTCCAGTTTGATGAAATTTTTGGCAAGAAATAAGTGTGGAAATATGATATTTTGCTCTGTTTACAAGTTAAAAATTAGTCTACCTTACCTCAAAGATGCTGTCAGAAGACATGAGCCTCATTAATCCAATGATTAAAGATGGTTACTTTGTGTAGGAAAAACAGTGTCAATTATATTTTTTGGTCAGGGTCCAAAGCCCTAATTATCAAAAGGAAATACAAGAGCCAGAGGAGACTTGCTTGCCAGGTGGTTTGTATTACAGAACTTTGAACTAAAGGAACCAGGTTTTCTTGTGATAAACAATAACGGGATAAGCATCCCGTTGCTCAAAGAAATTGTCTTTATTATAGTGGGCAATAAGCAGAACATCCTTGTTCTTTAAATGCTGTATCTGCCAAGTTTTCACTAAGTATCTGTGAAGATACAGTCCATAGGAAAGAGTGATTTATGCTTGTGTGCACAAGATACAGGAACACAAGAACCTCACGGAGAACTATCTTCTGATAATGAAATATTGAATACTCTTTACATAAAATCCGAAGTAAGAAATTTATGTCATTAGATCAAATCAATCCAACATTTGTTTTCTTATATATCCTGGTGTAGCTCTTAATTTTCTGGTTCTGTAATAAAACACAAAGATTGATGAAAGATAGAAGAAAGAATTTAACAATTATAATTTTAAAATATTGCAGCAGTCAATTAAATAATTCTAAAAATATTTTGAAAGAAAATTTTAAAATATCAAAGTAAATAGAATCCCTAAATAAACAATGAGATATATCATTACCAATCTTAGGGTCAAGAAGTCATGTTCCTCCGTCCATCCTCAATAAAATGATTAGAACAGCTAAATTTAGTAGTAAAGGCAGGAAAGGGAGGTACACTCAATGTGACCACCGTGGAAAGAGGAACAAAGAAATACAGTGATACCTTTCTGCTACAAGTCTGCCTTCTGCATTCTGAAGTGGAGGCCAGGGGTAAGAACATCTAAGCAGTCCTGATCAAGGCATGGTCCTGCACACCCATCAGTGAGGTAGTCTAACAGTGGTAAATCTTTCTGTTTACCTTCCAGTTGGTCTTTTAGGCTTTTTTCTCTTCACGGCACAAGATGCCCAGAAGAAGTCCAATATCTTGGAATCTATTAGATTAACAGTCTAGAAGCCAAAAAAAAGAGGAACACGTGTTTCTTCAAATTATCTATTTCCCTGCCAGACCCATTTCTATACTACATCCTTGCAATGAAACATAAACTCACTGTCTGTTACTTATCTACCAAATTCAAATCAATCCCAATTTAAAAATCTAACAGGATAATCTTTATAGAAATATATTTTATTCTAAATATTCTAAAAAATATTTTATTCTAAATTACATGTTCATGTATATGTCTGTGTGTGGGTATATGCACATGGGTGCAGGTGTTCTTGGAGATCAGATGAGGGTGTCAGATGCCCTGGAAATGGTATTATAGATGATTGTGAGTCATCCAACATGAGCACTGGGAACTAAACTGTGGTCTTCTACAAGAGAAGTATGTACTCCTAACCACTGAACCACCTCTCCGGTCCCTGTTTAAAATTTTATATTAATTTGAAAAGACCCAAAATATCCAAAAAACTGAATATAATGTAAAAAATACAGTCATGATTTTGTTTCTATAAAGAGTGGAATCTACCTTTGGGTGGAAACACGTCATCTTTTTCTTCCTTAAAGGTTAACCCAGTGGCCAGGCCAATCACCTGGTCTTGCGAAGGTCTGTTTGGAGCTATGTTAAAGAGGTAGGAGGAATAACTATCCCTGTAATGAGATAATGTACTTTTCCTTCCCAGCATTCTTCCACTCACAGAGCCTGGACAACTCTGAAAGGGGTTAATTTTCCATTTTCCTATCCTTTGTGTTGTTTTGTAGATGCTGGTCAGAGCCTCAGCTTCCTTTCCCTAATATGTTGGACTTCACTCATTCTCTAACAGTTCCTTCCTAACCAGTAACTCAAACAGTAAGGCCTTTTCCTTCCTTTTCATTTCCCTCCTCTGGGCAGCCAAGATTTTGCAGCTTGCTTCCTTCCATTTACTTTTAAAACTCTAATAAAGTTTCTCAAGCTTCCTGTTGAATCCATGTTCACATTCTTTTATTTACAAAACTAAGAACCTCAATAGAGGATGACAATTTAGTCAGTAACAGGAGTGACTCTGGTGAGACACTCCAAAATTTTTACTAACAATTTGAGTGTAGAATGATTTCTGAGACAGAATACAGAAGCACCATACACCACACATGTATGTATGTATCTAATATATATATATTCTAATATATATATATATTAGAAAACCAGCCTCGTAAAAATTAAACTAAAATGTTTACTCTTCAAACACTATGTTTAAGAAAATGAAGGCAAGCATGATGGTATATGCCTTTATTTCTAACACTCACAAGATAGAGGCAGAACGATCTCTTTGAGTTTGAGACCAACCTGATCTACTTAGGAGGTACCAGGACAGTCAGAGTTACCTTGTGAGATGCTGTCTGAAAAATAAGTGAGCCAAAACAAAAAAAGAAAAACCTCAAAAGCAACAAAGAAAAGCAAAAGGGAAGAACAGTCAACCCACAAAATAGAAAATATATACAAAGCATACATAAGCTAAAAGTCCAGTATATAGAACATATAAAAATCACAACTAAACAATTTATTAAAATTTCTACTTACATAGACTTTATTTTAAAGAGATCTATAAGAGGCCAGTAAATATATGAAAATTATCCTTACCATAATAAGTTCTGGAAATGCATATTAGAGAGCATAAGTTACTACTATAAGCTTAGAGAATGTATAACATGGAAGATGAATGCTGCCAGATGTTGGTGAGGTTTTGCAGCAACAGCATCTCTTAAGTGTTCTCAGTGGGAATGTGATATATGCTAAATACCAAGTTTATCAGTTTTCCCATAAGGCCACCTGGACTATTTCCAGTTGTCATCTTTTTAAAAGAGAGATACTGTGAACATTCTTGTATAAGTCCTTTTTAATGTTTTTCAGTTGGGGGGCAATTGACTACTTTGGGCTATAATTGTTTGATCTTAAGGTAGATGAGTAATTAGAAAAATTTAAACTATCAATAGAACCATCAAGACTGAAAGGCATTATGGGAGAAAATATTTTCAAACCCACTAGTTGATTCCAAATAGTTAAGGAATGTATCTTACTTAGGGTTTCAATTGCTGTGAAGAGACACCATAATCATGTAACTCTTATAAAGGAAACATTCAATTGTAGTGGCTCACTTAAAGTTCAGAGGTTTAGTCCATTATTGTCATGGTGCAACATGGTGACCTGCAAGCAGACATGGTGCTGGAGAAGTAGCCAAGTGTCCTACATCTTGACTTTCAGGCAACAAGAAATGGTCTGCCACAATGGGCATGACTTGAGCATATATAGAACCTCAAGGCCTACCCTCACAGTAACATAATTCCCCCCAACAAGGCCATTTCCACTCCAACAAGGCCACACCTCTGAATAGTGCCACTCTCTTTGGGGGCTATTTTCTTTCAAACCATCACAAAATGTCTACAATTCAGTAAAAGAAAATGATCCTATTTAAATATGGAAAGAGATTTGTAAGACCTTCTCCACAGGAAATACATGGCTGATATTGTAAATCTAGAAAAGAATCCATGATTAGGGAGCTCATAGGCCTGAAGGGTTAAATCTACTACTATTATTTTGTTAAATTGACCTAGTATCAAACTGCCCTCTGAATTCATATCTCTAAACCCATAGATTAGTTCAGTTCTCAAACCTCATCAGGAAAGTTTCTTTGGGCAGTGAGCAGTGACTGATGCAGAAATTCACAACTGGTCAAAGTGTAGAAAATGGGTGTCTATAGAGTGCTCACCTCTAAGTGGAACATTTACATTACACCTCTTCCCCTTCCACAAGACTAGGGACCATCATGGAGGAAGGCACAGAAAGATTGGAAGAGTCAGAGGTCTGGAAGATCAGGGTTAAATTGTGTCTTCTGGACAAAGCAAGACTACTTTATGAATTAAATCACAGCAGAAGTGACTGTCTATACAAGACCTGAACAAGTCAAACCAGTTAACATTCCAACATGGAGTGGGGAAGGGGTCATGAGCCACCACACCTGAATAAGAAGCTATTGACAGCTGATCACTTCTGGGTGAGGGAAGAGTCAACTTTCTTTAAGTGTATTTTCAAACAATAAATAAAATATTAAGTATTTCGATTACTTTGAAAAAAATCTTGGCAGTAAAAAAATGGGGTGGGGGGACAATTAAAAGACATTTCTCCAAAGAAGCCAAGCAACTAATAGGCAAATGAAAAAAAACTTACATCACCAACCATCAACTAAATCAAACCCAAACCACAATATTATTACTATCTCACAGTTGTTACAGTGGCTATTGCCACAGCTTAAAAATGATTTGTATGTGTTCTGCAAAGATCCATTGTTAAAGCTTGGTCTCCAGCATGCAGTAAATAGGGAAAATCCTTAAGAAGTGAAGGGTAATTAGGTAATAGGACTGTACCTTCCAGAATGGATTAAATTGTTTTGTGAATTTGAGTCCAGTCTGGTCAGTGTCATTTGGTTCCTATGAGACTATGTAGTTTCTAAAGAATGGATCTAGTGTTTACTTTCTTACCTTGCAATCTCTTCTGCATGTGCTCTTGCTCCTGATACCATCTACCACCAGGTCCACACTAGAGTTTGACAACTATAGATGCCACCCTCTTCAACTTCAAGAAGCTATGCAAGGTTACTTTCTTGATATAGTATCCAGTTTTAGATGCTTTGCTATAGAGAATAAGGGGGGGGCGTGGTTGTGAAATTACCTGGTGCCAGTGAGAAGGAAACAGGGAACATGCAACAAACCCACTTAGGAATTTATTAGAGGGGACATGCATAGACCTGGGAAGTCAGTGTGCAGAGAGAGGGAGGAAGATGGCATGTCCACCTTTTAAAAGTTGCCTAGCACATGTGCACAGGGGGTTGACATGGCTACATCATACGCAAATGACGGGGCTCACACATGCCTGTAAGGGCTTAGCTGAGTCATATGTGGATCATGTGGGGCTCTTTAATATCCCCAGGGGTCATTAGGCACTTCTGCCTGAGGGCTTGTCTGCACTTGCATGACCCCTAAAATCTGGAAGTATCAGCCTTATGTAGCTAAATCATTACATTCCACCCTTTCAATATAAAAAATTGGAGATTTGGGGGTCTTTAATGAGTGGGAATGGGGTGTCATCTCTCGTGACTGCTTCCTGCTAATTTTGTGGGCGACAGAGTGTTGAGATGCTTGACCACGTCCTGCGGTGGCTGATTACTTTGTGTTTTTTCTGGGCTCTGTGGAACTGGCTGACTAGCAGATTGGACCTCACAAGATGCTGGAAAGGCAGAAAATTATATCTGGAAAAAATTTAGATCCCAATGATTAAGGGAGTCCCAAGGTGAAAGATAGAGGGGTTTTTTGGGAGGGGGTGGAGGAGGGAATTTCCCAAGGGTTCTCGAGACCAGGAATGATAAGGGAAGAATTAAATGATACTTATTCTGGGTGAGTCTGGTCTGTTTAGGTAGGTCCAGTTGGCTCCCTGGAGCTTATGGAAAAAAATTTTGAAAAAAAATAAATTTTAGGGCCAGGCGGTGGTGGCGCACGCCTTTAATCCCAGCAGTCGAGAGGCAGAGGCAGGCTGATATCTGTGAGTTCAAGGCCAGTCTGCTCTATAAGAGCTAGTTCCAGGACAGGCTCCAAAAGCTACAGAGAAACCCTGTCTCAAAAAACCAAAAAAAAACAAAAAAGAAAAAAATAAATTTTAGACATATTAAAAGCTTATAATTATGATGATATAGTGTTAAAATGGAAAACACTGGGGAGGAGGGAGGAAAAGAAGGGGGAATATTGGAAAAGGGAATTATTAGACCCCTTAATGTTTTACCTGAAGCAAATCTTAAGGCACTTGTTTTCCTTTAGCATCATGGTATTACCTTAACATCCAGGAGACACTGCTGCAGTCAATGAAAAACCTGTTATGTTAAAGTCTGTTTTGTGAGTTTTTGGAGTTTGGGGCTGTGAATGTCCCCAAACTCGTTATTGTTTCTTACCATTTGGGCCTTTGACAGTCCTTGTACCTCCGGCTCTATGTTTAATGATGGTCCCTGTAATAACAGCTGAGTGGTTAACTGGAAATTTAAGCAAGGCATTGGAGATATACAGAGGCTGGTAAAGCAGATAGGGGAAAGAGGAAGAGAGAGAGTATATGGAGTTTTTTGGCAAGGGAGAGTTGTGTACGGTGATGAGACTTTTATTTTTCTGGAACTGGAGAAAGAGTAGCTGATCTTGGTGTCCTCTGGAACTTAAGGGAGCAGGGCCCTGTTTGAGTTACCATATACGAGGGAGAATCTTGAGCTGAATGGGTTAAACATTTAAGGTGGAACAGGTGAATCCAATGAAGATTTGACAGCTATGGGAGTTACAAGAATTACTTTAAAGGGGCCCTGCCATTTAGGGGGAAGGGGTGAGGGGCATTGGTTTGGAGGAGAGAATAGCACCGGATCTCCTATTTTAATTGGCAGTGGACATGAATTAGCATATGATTGAGGTAATGAGTATTCGGTAAAATCCCAAAGGGAGCAAAGATGGGATAACAGCAGAATAAGAAGGTGATCAGGAAGGGGAGAGGGTTTAGGTGAGAGGCTGTGGGTTAAAACTGGCCAACCACACATAAGTTCAAAGGGTGAGATGAAAGGGGGGCTTTTGGGGAGAGCCCTAATCCTAAGAAGGGCCAGAGGCAAAAGTTTTACCCAGCTGAGGTGAAGCTCCTATGATATCTTAACAAGAACATTTTTT